>WBMW01004175.1:314813-410810 GCA_013396635.1 Penelope pileata
TTTTTTTTTTTAGATTTAAATCTTAGTTTTTGGGGCTTTCTCTGAACTCCTTTTTACAGAAGGTTGCACAATGATGCCTTTATTGCAGGTCGTTGGTATTCCTGCAGCAGAAAGAGCAAGTTGCAAAGAACACTGTAACCTTGTTCTCTGGAGTGAGTATCAAGTAGCCACCACTATGTAAGCAATTCCTGTATCGGGGATCCTATTCATTCCTGTGATAAGTCAAGTGTGGTGTTCAAGCCCACTCTGAAGTGAGAGGATGGAGAAACTCTCGGCTAAAATATGGCCAAAACCCATGAGCTGTAGATGTGGGTGTTTGCCTAAACATCCACTGCTTTGCCTAACATGCAGGCACAGAACAGTGGTGTTCTGGGTACAGCAGGGAGGACTTTCTAGAGGCTGCTGCATTAACACCATGGTGTGGTTTTAATTTCCTGTTGAACTAGAGGGCTTGCTTAGTCAGAGAAGGGTTTCAAATGGGCCCCAAAGGAATTATTCCCTCAGCAGTGTTGAGAGGTATTTAAAAGACTTTCCTTGCCTGTTGTTCTCCATTTCTGTACAATTGATTGACTGACGTGCATCACTGTTGGAGAAATGGAGCTATTGCTGCTCAGTACTGTAGCTGTATCACAGATAAGAAAACAAGTGAGCTGTTGTCTCATTTTGTGTTATTTCTCCTATGTTCATATTGAAGAAATAGAATACTTGATTTGCAGGATATGTAGTTAAGGTAAGCTGACAGTGTTTCAAAAAACTATATTGACTTTCTTTACATAATTTTCGATAGGAAACAACTTTCATTTGTAGCATGGATGGAAAATACTTGGGGTTATTGTCCTAAGTGGGGTAACACAAGCAATCCCTGCAGAATTATTGGCTGCTTATATGACTGCTTGTGTTTGTTTAATTTCTTTCCTTTAAACTATCCAATCTGTTGTCTCTTGAGTAGTAAAAGGATGTTTGCAGATGTTTGTGTAAACAAAGTAGCTGTGCTTAGGTGATACCCTATCACGCAGCTGATTATAAGGTTCGTTTAATCTCTCATTGCAGAAGAACCCCTCTGCAATTAAGAGATTGTCATTCTTAAAATTGTGTGAGAGCTTGACAAGATAGCACTGGCATTTTTTCAAGGCTGTTGGTATGCCTGTTCCTACCCTGTTCCAGATTTGTAAAGCAAGCAGGAAACTGGGTAGGACTTGCAGGCAGGCTTATGAAGCTGATGTGTGGTTTTCTGTTTTTCCCCCTCTCTGCATGTTTTATGTTGTATAACATAATCAATTATTATCTGGAACAGAAAGCTGCCTTAGTTTCTAGCTGGGACAGAAGTTGTCCAACGTGCTGTAGAATTTGCAGTGCTTTTGGCCAATGCAGTCATTAATCTAAAAGAACATTAATGTAAAAGGGCACTTTGTTTTAATAAAGCACTTTCGTTTGCCATATGAGAGTATTCTTGAATGCAGTCTTTCTATTTTACCCTTGAAAAGCTCTTAGAAAATCTGCTTGATTCCACGGCAGAGTGCTGAAAGGCTCACTCAGAGCTCTTTCTTTGAGCAGGAGTTAGACTGCCTGGGATTTTTTTAGAGACATAGGGAAATAAGTCTCTAAATAAGTTTTTCCGCATTCAGTAGAAAACTTTTCTTTTTTCCCTAGAGTTTTTTACAGCCTTGTACGAGGACTTTTCTTTTGTGACACTACTATTTCTGAGCTGCACAAACACTGTGATGACACGACACTCCTTCCCTGAACTTGCTCTCCCCCAAACTTCTAGGAAGTGACATTTGTCAGGTGCAGCTCTGTTTGTATCAGCAATGCTGTGCTATAGCCATCCTTTGTAGCCACACAATTCTACAGGCCCTGATTGCCTCACATTCTTAGGAAAGCCATATTTTATATTACTTTATAGCTGGCTGTAAAAACTAGACAGGCTTTTAGCATCTTTTTTTCCCCAGTTACATCTGGTTACTGTAAGAGTACTTGACATACATAGTCTGGTCTGGGAGATGGGAGAAGAAACGTTAGGTTTATAGTCAGCCTTGAAAAGATTAGGTGCAAAGTGAGGAGTGTCAATTTTGTTTTTTAATGAGAATCATCTCCCCCCACCATTTTTCTATGCCAGAAGCAGTGACAAAAACGTCCGTAGAGTTTCCTTCAGCTGTGTGGTAGGAAAATGCTTCCTAGAGTTGCTAGGCTAATGAGTTACTTCAAGTGACATTTCAAGATTTTGAAGCACTTCGTTTATTTTGGATCTAAGGAGATTTGCACTGCAATGTAAGCTAGCCTTTTTGACAAGTCTTTACAGGTAAACATCCAAGAGCTTTTGGGAGCCTCTTAAACTCTTGCTAAACTATGTGGTTTAGTTCAATAAAGATGTTGTAAGTGCTTGAACACTCTTGTATGTCTAAATCTAATGGTACTTTTTTATGGCAAGTTTATAGTCAAAGACCAAACAGTGTCCCTGTTTCGCTGGCAGCAGTAATAGATATAAACCACATCTATCAACAGGAAAAAATAAAATATACACACGTGCATTCGTATTTTTGGAGCAGTGCATCGAGATGTAGTTGAACACAAACGTCTGATACTCATCTCCATTAGTGTCTGGTGTCTGTTTACCAGGAGGATGATAAAAGTGATCTACACAGGCAGTTCCCTTCTCTTCACTGCGGCTCTCTGGGAACGTCACTGTCTGTCTTGTTATCGTCTAGATCCACTTGCAGAGTGTGTTGTAGCAAGAGCTAAGGGGGTAAAAAAGAGCACGCATTGAGTAACAAGGAGAACAGTAAGAGTATTGTGCAGCTGCAGGGTTTTGCAATGTGTAGCTTCTTTCCTTAAAACAGTGCAATAATGACTGCCTGAATTAGCTACTCGTTTTTTTTTTTTTCTCTTCTGCTTAGCTTTTATTTTTCTTTTTTGGGGTAGATAGTTTTTATCTGGAACAGGTAAAATTCATTTCATTGACCCTTTATTGAAGTTTTCAATCACGATCCTGAATGTAACGAACAGTTTTCTTGTATGTTTACATAGGAAAAAAAGACATGAAATGTGAACAAACGCCTCTTCTTTAATCACAGTGCACTTACTGCTTACTGTTACCATTATTTATTACTTCTCCAGCCTCTGTGTAGGCCGAGCTTCTTTCTGCTCCCAAGATTTGTAAAAGGGAGTCATTTCTGTATCAGTTCCTTTAAAAACTGTAACCATACTTCCATGGTTTGGAAATGGTAGCAAACCTGCCAAAAAAAAAAGGAAAAAAAAAAATCTAAATGAATGCAAATTCCACTGAATTAAGCAGTTACTGACTTTCTGGCTCTGTAGGGTCTTACCAAGTTAGATGGGGACTGATGGTCTGCTTGAGGGTAGGAGGACTCTGCAGAGGGATCTGGATGGGCTGTGTTCAGTTGTATGGTGTTCCACAAGGCTAAATGCTGGGTCCTGCTCTTGGCTCATAACAACCCCATGCAGCAGTGTGGGCTTGGGGAGGTGGCTGGGAAGTTGCCCAGCAGAGAAGGCCCTGGGAGTGCTGCTCAGAAGTTGGCCAAGAAGGCCAGTGGCTCTTGGCCTGCATCAGAACTAGTGCAGCCAGCAGCACTCGGGGAGGGAGTGTACCCTTGTAAGTAGCACGGGTGAGAGAGACCACTCCTCTAATACTGTGTTTGTTTTTGGGCCCCTCACTACAAGGATTGTTTTGTATGGAGGAGGCAGAGGGGAGACCTCATAACTCTCTGTAACTGCCTGGAAGGAGGCTGTAGCCAGGTGGGTGTTGGTCTTTTCTCAGGTGACAAGTGATAGGACCTGAGGAAATGATCTCCAGATGCACCAGGAGATATTTAGGTTGGACGTTAGGAAGAATTTCTTCACGGAAAGGATGGTCGGGCACTGGAATGGGCTGCCCAGGGGAGTGGTGGAGCCCCCATCCCTGGAGGTATTTGAGAGAAAGCTGCATGTGGCACGAAGGGACATGGTTTAGTGATGGGATTTGGTAGGTCGGGTTGATGGTTGGACTTGGTAATCTTTTGAAGATCTCTTACAACCTAGATGATTCTATGTTTCTGTCTTTCAGAGCACTGCAAGCATATTTTATTCATTTTTATGAAGGCTTTGCAAAATGCACAGCCAAAAGCAGTCATTCTTGAAAAATGAATGCCTTGAGTAACAAATGGGTTTATATCACTAGTGCAAACAGTTTCTCAGGAAAGGCTACCAGAATTCCAGATAGGGTTTCTTGAGAACATTAGGTGCTCTTCGCTGTTCTTTTGAATTTGCCTGTTCCATCTAGAACAGACTATTTAATACCTGATGAATGAAAACTGTAGGCTTCAGTTCATAGATTAGAAAATTAATTCAAAATATTAGTGAGGAAGAATAGCTAGCCTCCTTTACTGCTGCTTTAATAGTTATTTGTATCATGATATATGGCTTGTCCTAGAGCTCAATGCCTATTTATTTTTGAGATATTAATTTGAAGACCAACCGTGACAGGAGAAGTCAGAGAGGAGTATTATTTTAGGAAAAAAAAAAAGAGCTATTGATGTTTAGGGTGTTGCTGTGACTTAGTTGCTGGTAGACTGAACCTGAATTTTTCACTTTTTGCAAGAAAGTGTGTAGTGGGAATTCACTATGCAAATGTTTTTACAATCTATTTTTCCTTCCTTTTAATATTTGAAGAATGTTTTCCCAAATAACACACCTTACTTGTATTTCCTTAACCTTTTCAAGCTCATCTAATGTTGAAAACCTTTTTTGCTGCTTATATAATTGCTGTTGCTCCCTGTAAGAAAATCTGCTTCATTTTCTGAGCTCTTTTGCTGAGGTGGGAGGGAAGTGAAGCAGTCCTGCTCTGTGTAGGTTCTGAAACAGCAGCTTTTAAAGCAAACGTTGGTCATGAAGAACAGCTGCCTTTGCTGTTTCTGGTACTTGACTTGTTATAACACTGTTATGAATAGTCCTACTGACTGTAAAGCATTTAAACTCTCTGTGTATTTTACAGAGGTTAAAGATGGGTTCAAAGAGCAAATGGATTCCATGTACTAAAATCCCCACTACTGCCCATAACATCAGACTTTTGCTCTTTTGCAGTACTACGAGATATTGGAAGGAGTCTTTCATGTATATGCTTAGCTACTTCCTAGATGACAGTGATCAGACTTAAGGCTGGACTCTGCATTTGTTGAAACAGGTAGCAACAGGAGGGGATCTCAGGCTGACACCCTGCCGTGGCTGCTTTCCCTGAATTCCTCTCTGCCCTAGCACTGTGAGCTGTCTCTTTGGGTCTGTCAGCCTTGAAGCTTGGGATCTTAACCATGTTTAGAGTCTAGCAGATATGGAAAAGGACATAAATAATTCTGGTCTGCTGTACTGGGAGCATAACGTAAGATTATGAAGATGGAACTGCATATGTTTCTGTAGAGATGAGGCAGAATGATCTGTATGCAAGCTGAATTCTAGCCCGGTCAGGCTGATGTGAGATGGAAAAAGAATGGTCACAATAACTTTGCATCTCAAATAAAAATGTATGCAGGGCTATTGCTCATATGAATAAATGCCCTCCAGCCATTTTAGTGCTGGGTGTTTTTTTTTTTTGTTGGTTTGATTGGAAGGTTGTACATCTTCCTTTCTGCAAATGAGGGCAGAACGAGCTGGTGCCTTTTGGGGTAGTTGCAGTGCTGCTTGGGGTTACTCGAAGGGTTCATGATTTTTTTTTTTTTTTTATGCCTAGACATAATGACATGAGTATATAAACACTCTAGATTGTAAGAGAGAAGGAAAATTAAGTTTTGCTCAAACTTAAATATTGATTTATTTATTTTTGCTAAGTGTTGTTTGACAAATATCCACTGAGCTGTGGTTTTGCAGCATCATTTGTGCTGTAAATGCATTATTTCCTGGCAATATGCTTTATTAAAATGAACTGCTTTCAAAAGACCAGGTAATTGTAATTATGTTAGTGGAAGCATTTCTATTTTGAGTGATGGCAGCCAACTAATCAGGATGCGGGTCATACTCCTTATAACGGTTAGGAGAGTTCAAGGGCTGCACACAGTGATCCATAAAATCCAATCCTGGTTGACTGCTCCTTCTTATTATCACCCTGTTGAAATGCATTGCAATACGTGTGATTGCTGTATGCCCTAAAATGTTGAAGGGAGAAAAGCAAAATACAAGAACATTAACAAGCACCTATTCCTCTGCTAACTAGGTGCTGAAAATGCAAGGGGTTAGTGGAAATTCGCATGATGTGCACTGAGCATGTAAAAGAGAATCTGCTTAAACCAAAGTGTCATGATTTCAGTGTCACGATTTATCTTGTGTATCTGTATTTTCTTGCAAACAGGATGTTTAGTAAACCTATTTGCAGTTTCCCAAGTTTACTTTAAAGCTTGTTTTTTGTTACAAATTACAATTTTCCTAACAGAAACAAGAGGAAAACTGTGCATACTATCTAAGCAGATTTTTCATGCTGAGGGAGGCAGACGTATGTGAGAATGATTTCTAGTCTTGAAATTCATGTCCCTTTGCTGAAGGGAGTTGCACACTGGTGACCATGGGATAAAAGCTTTCCTAATGGCTGCTCTACAGGCTTTAGTAGGTACTGTTTTCTTACTTTTGTCATAGTCCAACCCACCTGAAAATCATGTCAGAAACCTTTTCCAGTTAATCATGAGTGAGAAGGAATGGTTTTGAATAAAAGGGAGGAACTTCTCTTTTTCCAGTAGGGAAGAGCCATAACCCTTCTCTAGGTGTTAACTCAGAGCCACTGAAGTGCTCTGAGATCTCTTTTTACTGTCAGTGTGCCTCATTTCCTGAATTACGAAAACAATTGTGACACACAGGCAAGTAGACAGCAAGCCTCCTACGCTCCCTTCTCTCTTGCTTTTGACCCCTTCCTACTGTGTCTCTTTGTCAGTCCACCATCCTCTCATCCCTCTAACACTTGAGAACCTTGCTGTATAAAAGAGATAATCTGCTTCAGTTATTAATCACCTTCAGGACCTCTAAGGTATACTCAAGCTTTAGTTTGTTAAGCATTTAAGTTATTACTGAAGATTCTATTGTACAGTACTCCTTTTCATTTTTTAATTTTCTGTCCTTAATACATTAATGTCAAAGACCAGAAGGAGGGTTTTTTTAGTGCTATAAAGATTGTTGCATGCTTCTGTGAACTGTAAACTTAGCTTTTCAGAATAAATTTGCAATTCAATTTAGCTGTAAGCAATGATGTTCCTTTGAGTTTATATCTTTAACTCAAAGATAAGGTGTTTGATAACCCAACTAAATTAAAGAACACATCCTGGAAAGATAATGATGGGAAAGTTCTTGCAGCAAGGATGTGGAGGTCCACATTATTAACATGTGAAGAACCTTCAGGTAAACTTTATTGGACAGCTCTATACTACATCTCTTATTTAAATGTTTCAAAATCATAGTTGTTTGTTTTCTGGGAACATCTATTTGTATGTAGAGAGGGAAGGAAAAATGGCCATAAAGTCATTTGTCTGAAACCTGGGATTTAAGTTTATGTACAGGATTTGGAAATTCTTTATGTAAAGAGTTAGATGTTCCATTTCAGATGGCTTGAAGAATCCTTTTTTGGGAAAAGATAAATTATAGTTGCACAGTAGTGATTTCCAGGCTTCCAACTGAGTGGACCTATTTGCAGGGTGGGAGAAGAAATTGGACAGCTTGTCAGAGATGATGATTTTAGTTCTCTTTGGTTTGCCAAACCAAATAGAATAGTACTTGGAATGTTATTACTTCTGGCAGGGGTGGGTTAATGGGCAGAATGTAAATGAGCCTAACATAATAGAAACAGTTTGTGCCTTCACTGTATGTGTTTCAACAGACCAACGTGCATGTGGATAAATATGCCAGGAAATCTCAAATCGGAGATGTTTGTGATCAGCAGCTGGAATGGAAGGAGATGACCTCTCCCACATCTAACACTTAAGCAATGGGAACAGAAGGTCTAAAGGCCAGAGAATATGTCTTGAGCCTTGCTTGTGGCATGTTTGTTCTAATGTAATGTTTTCTGGAAAATGTAGTTGGCCTCCTAAATTGCTCTCTTTGTGTAGACGAGGCCTTACAATGCTTCTTAGGAATTCATTTTCCAAAAGCATTCACAGAGGGCTTTCAGGGCTGACAGTTATTTAATGCAACCGTATAAAACACGATTTCTCATGACTTTGTTTTTTCTTAGCTCTGTAGAGCCTTTGACAGAAAGGATTTCTGAAGTGCCTTTGTACGGTATTCAAATGGCATTAAAAATGGTATGGGGCACATACTGCAATTTGTCCCTTTAAAATTACCTGCCAAAAGTAATGAGAGTACCTTAGCTGAACCGTTCTTTGGGCCTCTGGTGGTGGGAGAGAGAAGAACGCCTGAAATACTCCCTGGATTTCCAGCGTGCTTTCTGATGTGCCCGGATTCCAGTCACGTACAGGGGTGTCAGAGGTGCGTGTTCGAGGGGGGGAGAAGGGAGCAGAAAGACTCGTTTTAGCAGGTGCTTGCTTATGCCTGATTGAGTTTAGCAGGGTAGGTTTAATTTTAGTTCTGTTAGTAGGTCTGATGCTGGCTTTACACTGCTCCAGTAGCTCTCGTAAAACGTTACATGAAATTTCATGAATTGATACAGACTTTAAAAGAGGATGCAGACACGCTCCTTAAGTACTCAGCCTAGGGGAGTACATTGCCTCCATCCACATTCATTTCGAGAGGTGTTTTCTTTAGTCACTTTTTGTCGTGACTGTTTCCTTTAAACTTTATTTAGAGAAATCAGTATGCATTCAATTCAGTAAATAATTTTTAAAAATGTTCTGTGGAAATACATTTAGGACTGCTTGCAGTTTTTTGTTTCCTTGTGCTGAAGTCACTTTAAATCCATCACCCCAGCCTGTAGAGTCGTCAGGCAGAAATCTTTCTCTTCTGAAGGTAGATGAGTTGTTCCTGCATCCGTTTTGCCTGAGCATACTGAAGACAGCCACGTAGTAATATGTAGTGATGAAACCTGTTGGAATTTTAGAGGGGTATCTAGTCTCTTTGATCTTGCTAAGGAGCAATGATTCAAGTGCTTCAGATTGTGAAAGATCTGGTGTCGCCAGCAAGACGGAGAGCAGATGCTGCTAAGAAAGGTAAGAGCAGCACTGGGATATACTCAGTGTTCTGAGTAATTTGCTATAAATTAAAAATATTTTGGAGCTTGGTTATAGTTAAATGTATACTTAACATTTTCTGTGGCATGTACAGCTACCATAATTTGACTTTGAACTATATTAAGCCTAATTATTATCATTTTGCAACTGCAGCTTTCCCAGAGAGAATCCCGATGACGTTTATTGTGCTGAAGATGGAGTTTATGTCAGTATTTTTAACTGCTACTATTGTTCTGAAGATCTTTTCCTTATTTTTCTGTGCTAAAAATGTTTTTCTTCTCCGGGTAGCGCAGGCTGTGAAAATAGGGACTGTATTCTATATAATCTCCCATCAGAATAGTACTTAGAATCTTAAGTATTCTAAATGAGAATAAAAGCAAAAATAGGCTTCTTCAGTGCTTATGGAAATGAGAGAGACTGGAATTACACAGCTGCTCTGCTGTTTAGGTTTTACAATTAGATTATTTCGAGATTACAACTAACTTCAGAATCCAAAACGGCACTTGCGAGTGTACAAAACAATAAATACTCAATTACTGTTCGAAATTAATTGATGTTAAATGCTTTTTTTTTGTTCTCTTCAGTGTGTTGGATGTTTGTTTTTTCTTCTGTAAACTAGTTCCATCCTTTGTGGTATCTGGCATACTTATCTAATTAGGAACTGATTAAACACTTATTTTCTTCTGCTGTTCTTTTCTACTTTTACATCTTAATTATTTGCAATTGCTCAATATATGGTTTGTAGAGGAACAAAATAATTCATAAGGCTATCTTATATTGGATTCCTTTCTTAGTGGAATTAATTTCCAGTGACCACTTTATTTCATAGTGAATAGGTCATGAATAATTTAGAGCCTTTAGCATCTGTGTGTGCGTGCTCCTGTGTCATTGTTCTCTTCTGCCATTGTGCGTAATTGGTGGCTGAAGGCAAGTGTCTTTAATTTAGATCACTTATCTAAAAATTACTGCTGTAATTCTAAGGAATTAGTGAAGCAGCTCTAAGAAAACAATGATAGAAGATAGAATTGGAACCCACTTCTGTCATCTCTATTCTGGAAAAAAAGGCATGCATTTCATAAAACCAAACTTCCTAATGGCTTCCTTAAATTCTGTAGTGATGGTTGAACATCCCACCCAGCAGTTGTATAATTTCATCACAGTTTCGTCACTTGATACCAGTTCTCTGTACATCTTCCTTTTTTGATTTGTTTGCTTATGCTCCACTTGTTACAGAGAAGAATGAAGGGAACAGTAGTTCTTGTCAGTTCTGAGTGTAGCTGGCTAGGCAGGCTGGGTTTTCAAAGAAGTTGTGTGAGAACTGCTTAACACCAAAAGTATAAAATTATGTTTATTCAAACTGATTCATCTGAATTGGAAGTGAAAACCTTGAAATGCTCATTTTCTGAGTTGTAAAGCTTTGTGTTTTTTTCCTCTATTTATTTCAGACCCCTGTTGGTCACTGGGCAGTATTCTCAGGCTGCGAGTAGCTGTGCTAATTAGATGGTAGCTCTTAGAGAATTCGTTAGTAAATTTGTACAAGCAATATTAAGATCTTAACATTAAAAATAATTCAAACATATTGAAGGACACATTTATGAAAGATGCAAAATGCTGACAGAATTCTCTAATAAATACAGCAATCTGAGTGGGCATTAGGGTTTTTTCCCCCAGCATGCAACATGAGGCATCTGGTGTATGTGAAGGACTGTATTCTACAGAAATGACTCATTCTCATTATTGTTTTCAGTAAATGGAAAAATGTATTTGTAAAGGCAGAGTTGCTAGGAAGCCCAGTGTGAATGTGAGGTGAATTCATAGAGACACGAGGGATGATACGTGGGGTGCTTACAAATGTGCTTTCAAACTGGTGTTGGTGAGCGTTAAAGATCCATTCCTCAGGTGCATCCTCTTTTTTCCTCTTTAAAGTGTTTTTCATTAGAAAATGTTTTTGGGCAAAGTCTAAGATTCATTATTCTCAAGTTGTGTGAACAAAATTTTCTGTAAAATCCATCCTTTGTCATGAAAATCAGGAATCTAAGAAACTGAAATTAAAAATACCTGGGCAGGTACTTGCAGGGGCCAGTGCACACCTGGAGTGAAGGGAGAATGTATCCCCCAGTAGGGGCACTGAGGGATTAACTGGCACTCAGGAGACAAATGTTACCCAGTATATAATATACTAATTGCATATCCCTTTTCTTGTACCTGGTTTAAAACTTCCCTCTTTTAAATCGAATATCTTAACTTCTATACTTATTTTCATAAATAGCATGCAAGATTGTGGGGGAAAGGATTGCCCCAGCTTCCAGTTTACCCAAAGCTTATTTTCAGCTGAGACCCAGAAACACAGTTATTAGCCAAGAAAATGTCATTTTGCATCTGTGGTTCAGCAACAGAAGCTTATTATAAGGCAAGTAAGCATAGCTACTGTGGAGAGGCAAATTCAATCCCTGCAGAAGAAAGTCTTGCAGAATGTTATTTAAAGGAACCCATTCTTAACGTTTCATGGGTTTAGATGTGAATTTAATAGGGTAGTTGAACAGCTTGCCAAAGTTGCTGAGTCTAATTGTTTGTTACAGCCAGAGCTGGTTTTCATTGTAACTGTGACCTATGCCAATAGTTAAATTAGATTTCGTTTTTTATATCAGAAGAGTATGATAAATAGTTTACAAATACAAGATGAACTCCTTGCAAATAGAATACTATTCTGTTCTCCCAGCTGCAAGTCCTTTGGTTATGGTTTTGTCTTTAGTTTGTGGCTGTTGCAAAGGCTCACATCAGAAAATTCCTCAGTAGCCCTGTGAAGTTCTTGTTAGTGATGTATGCAGTGAGCTGAACAGTAACTTGTGGTCTATAATGCATAACCTACATTTTCATGCTCTCTTTTTCTTAATGCACTGCTTAAAACTTGAATCTCAGGAGTGTCCAAAAACCAAAATCCCCTATAAGTGTGTTTCATAATGTTCCAATTGCAGTGAAAGCTGTGTGTGTAGTTTTGTTTGCTGTTTTTTAGATAACATCAGGTCAGTTAAAGGACAAATTGTCTGTAGTTCATTTATTGAAGAAAAGGTAACGAGCTCTCTACCACTTACTTTCTGTAAAACTGAAGGTAAAGATGAAATTGTAAAGAAAGTAAAGAAATTTTAAAGGGCTTGTTGATGTTTTATTTCATAAGGCTTGACTTTCTTAAACAATTTATATTCCTGAAAGCCCAGTTTTGGATTAAGTCCTAAGTCATGTCATTATAAGATTCTCTTGATACGCATTCTAATTCAAGGCCATATATTTCATAAGGTCTGAAACTTGTCTGAATTTAAAAAAAAAAAAAATAAAGTTGGAATGTTACTTTTCCTGGAGAAATCAATGTAGGGTATAAATCTATTGATTTTTTTTCCAGCATTGAAATATTATTTGAAATCAAAGTTGTTTAGAATAAAAGAACTATTTCTGTTTTACCTCTTGCCCCCTCATTCTTTCCACAGATGGCCACAGCAAACCATAGTTGCCATCACCTTGATGTTAGAGTGTAATAAAGATGTTGCATTGACGTATGTTTAGCAGATAACTAAATCAAAATCACAGAATCGTGAAGACTTGCAGTGTTTTAGTGTAAGAGATACTTAATAGAAAACCCAGGTTTGAGGGTGTTTTTCACAGATAGCAAGGGAACGTATATTTGGTCACCGCTGTGACTTGGGCTGGAAACCAAAGATAACGCTCCTCAGGAACTCCCTGCATTTCTTTAGAGTGCATACCTTATCTCAGTCCTTTAGATTTCAGACAAAGCTTATAAGTATCTTCAGTTTCAAAGATAATTTTCGTTCTGGAAATGTGGGCATACAAGGTATGTAGATGTTGGGCCAGACAAGGCTAATTGTGTATAAATGTGCCAGTAATTGTGTATAAATGTGTGCTCACACTCCTGAAGAGTCTGCCTGAATTCACGTGCAGATGGTACTCTGGTAGAACCGTATATTCCAGACTTAGACTTGGCAAGAAATCTGTTATCTTTCTTTTGGAATGTAGTCGGTTGATTGGTTACAAGATGAAGAAAATAAAATAAATGTTTGTTGTGCAGCAACTACTTATGGTGGTTCTTTGTTTGTTTGTTTGTTTTCCCCTAATTGTAATGTCTTTGATGTACAGCAGGCTGGGATTTTTGCCTCCTAGGGGGTGTTGGGAGGTTCCAGGGTTAACTGAATTCCTTTTTTTTCCCCCCTCCTTCCTTCTTTCCTTCAGGAAGCATTATATAATTTTTCTTGCCCTTCTATTTCTTAGGCAAATTTTTATTAAGTGACTTTTCAAAATTCTTTTTTACTTATCTACTTATAGGAATTTGCTTCACTCCATTAGAATTTCCCTTCTTTTAAATACTTGGCAATGAATGCTGTGGAAAAGATGTCTATTTAAAATAAAAATCTTTGGACTTCACTGATTTTTTTGCACTGGAATTTCTTAAGAGTGGAGCCATGTGGTAGTGGAGAGAGACTGCTTTCAAGAAACCTTTCACAGGAATGCACGTGAATTGATTGAATGCAGCCTAAAGCTTAAAAAGTTCTGGAGAATTTTTGCATCGAGTATTTGACCATGGTTGCCTAGCATCTCATTTTGTGCTAAGCTTGGCCAGTGCTTCTTTCTTTGTTTCTTTCTTTTTTTCCCCATCTTCTAATGTTTTTGGTGTTTATCATAGCTCAATGTGAGTCTTCTGTATTCCTCCTCCAGTCAAGGTGATAATTATAGAAATACAGAGTATCCTGAGCTGGAAGCAACTCACGGGGATCATTGAGTCCAGCTCCTGGCTCCACATAGGGCCACCCAAAATCCAAACCCTATATCTGAGAGCAGTGTCCAACCGCTCCTTGAGCTCCAGCAGTGTGGGGCTGTGCCCACTGCCCTGGGCAGCCTGTGCCATGCCCACCACCCTCTGGTGAAGAACCTTCTCCTAACCCCCACCTGACCCTCCCCTGACACAGCTCCATGCCGTTCCCTGGGGCCCTGTCACTGTCCCCAGAGCGCAGAGCTCAGCGCTACCCCTCCGCTCCCTGTGAGGAGCTGTAGGCCGCCATGAGGCCTCCCCTCAGCCTCCTCTGCTCTGGGCTGAACAAACCAATGGATCTCAGCTGCTCCTCATGCATCTTGTTCTCTAGATCCTTCTCCATCTTCGTAGCCCTCCTTACAATGCTCTCTGATAGTTTTATGTCCTTATGTTGTGGCACCCGAACCTGCACCCAGTGCTGGAGGTGAGGCCGCACCAGGCAGAGCAGAGCGGGACAATCCCTGCCCTCACCCAGCAGTGCTGGGCCTGGTGCACCCCAGGGTACGGTTGCCCCTTTGGGCTCCCAGGGCACGCTGCTGACTCAGATCCAACTTGCCAGCAACCAGAGCCCTGAGATCCCTTTTTGTGGGGTTGCTCTCGAGCCTCTTGTCTCACAGTCTGTACTTGTACCCAGGTTTGCCCTGTCCCAGGTGCAGAATCCAGCACTTGGTCCTGTTAACCTTCCTGTGGTTGGTGACTGCCCAGCCCTCCTGTTTGTCAAGATCTCTCTGCAAGGCCTTTCTACCCTTAGGGGAGACAATGGCTCCTCGTAATGCAGTGTTTTCTGCAGAGTTACTAAGTGTGCATTCAAATCCTGTACCACAAAAATCCCTATTTATTTTCAGTCACAGAAGAATCTTGTTTTCTTTTCACTGATCTCTGGATTTCTCCTATGAAAAGTTCTTGTATGCAGTAACTGTTGTTGGTAAGCTTTGTCTGTAATTGGATTGAAGAAGTGACACTAAGCATATGTGTACTTCTGAATGCAAACTGAGAAGATTATTATTTTTTTTTTTGAAGAAGAATCTTCCTTCTCCCTGTTATGCCTGAGCCAGAACCAAAATATCAAACAAGTTGGTAAGACTTTCAAAAATTGCTTTTTCTTTTTTTTTCTTGGATATTAAAAAAAAAAAAAACATGAAGTTTTTTTTCCAGTGTTCCTATCTTGCACCTTTCCTTGTTAGACTAATCATCCGCTGTCTTCCAGTAGAACTGAACGTAGAAAAGGAACATAGTAGAATGGGATAACTTGCATTTTTAAATAAATAAATCAAATGGGATTCAGTTATTTATTTTTTTTAATCTCCTGGATCCGTTTCAAGAATTTTTCCAATTCTTGTGACTTCATTCTGCATACAGTTTTCCCAAATCTTTTGTTTGAAAAACAGTCGTCTCTCCTATCCTGTGGAGTCTTCTGATTGACAAAATATTATTTTGTGGTATTTATGGTTGAAAGAACCCAAAGAAAGATCTCAGCCTTTCCCGACTGTATCTAGGAAGTACAAATTAAGACTCATTTAAGTGCAGTATTGTGTACCTAAAAAAGTTGGTGTGAAAAGTCAGTCATTTATCGTGGTCTCATCTACCCTTTAATCTCGTGTGACCTCTTGCTGGAAGGCACACTATTGACTCTAGCAGTTCCTCCTTGCAGCCAGTGGTATTACAGTTCATGGGGTTAAAGCTGTGTAATCACATGCATTTTATTGTTGAAGGAATACTGTTGTAATCCTGATTAGGTATTTTTACTGAAAGATGCTAAGTAGAAGTAAAGGTTTGCTGCACCTGTACACCTATGTTTTAATCACTTTGTTATTTAGAGCTGGAATGGAGAGGAGAGAGGGAATAGAGATTTTTTAAATTTTTCATAGGGTTGGAAATCATTAAGGTTGGAAAAGATCTCTAAGATCATCTAGTCTAGCCGTCTGCCCGTCCCCACCTTGCTCACTAAACCATGTCCCTCAGTGCCACATCTACACATTTTTTGAATACCTCTGGGGACAGTGACTCCACCCCCTCTCGGGGCAGCCTGTTCCAGTACTTGATCACTCCTTCTGAGAAGAAATTTTTCCTAATATCCAACCTGAACCTCCTCTGGTGCAATTTGAAGCCATTCCCTATTGCTAGTTACCTGGGAGAAAAGGCCAACTCCCACCTCGCTACAACCTCCTTTCTGGTTGTTCTGGGGAGTGATAGGGTCTCCCCTGAGCCTCCTTTTCTCCAGACTGAACAATCCCAGCTCCCTCAGCCGCTCCTCATAAGACTTGTGCTCCAGACCCTTCACCAGCATTGTTGCCCTTCTTTGGACGTGCTCCAGGGCCTCCGGGTCTGGTAGTTGGGGGCCCAAAACTGTACACAGTGCTCAAGGTGCGGCCTCACCACTGCCCGGTGCAGGGGGACTGTCACTTCCCTGGTCCTTCTTGCTACACTATTTCTGATATAAGCCAGGATACTATTGGCCTTCTTGGCCACCTGGGCACACTGCTGGCTCGTGTTCAGCTGGTGGTTGACTAGCATGCAAAGATCTTTTTCTGCTGCACAGCTTTCCAGCCGCTCTGCCTAAGCCTGTAGTGTTGCGTGGGTTGTTGTGACTGACATTCAGGACCCAGCACGTGATCTTGTGGAAGCTCATACACTTGGCCTCAGCCCAGCTATCCAGCCTGTCCAGATCCCTCTATAGGGCCTTCCTACCCTCAGGCAGATCAACACTTCCTCCCAAATTGGTGTCATCACCTTTTTTTTTTTTTTTCCCCTCCACTTTGCTTCTGCTGCTCATGTCATCTCCTCATCCCAATTGAAATCAATATACAGCTTCACAAGCATTCTTATAGTCATCGTGATTTAAATTGGGAAACTGATCCGAATTTTATCAAACTTCTTTCTTGTTGAGGTAGTTCTAATCTTGATCTGTTTTACCAACCTAGTTGCTGAGGCAGGCTCACAAATGTGCATGCCAGCTCTGAGGAGGAGACAGCTCTGGGGTGTGAATAAACGCGGGGGCGAGCTTCCTTCACTGATGCTGGCTGGTACAAGGGCCAAGTGCTGCTGAAGTTTGACAGGCGAGAGTGAGTACGAGGTGTTCTGCCTCAGGATGATGCATACACAAGAAATAGTGCAGTTGTACAGCTGGACACTCGCTAACTGATCCACAACTGAAATACTCTTATTTTTGACGCTGACGTTCCCTGTCTCTCAGTTTGAATAGTAATAACTTTTGTGACATATTGTGGCTTTTTTATTTCATTTCTCATCCTGAAGACCCACTGCTGTTTTTACTTCATTTAAAAAAAAAAAATGCTTATAATGTTTCATTTTCTCATGCGTGTAGTGCCAGATGCAGTGATTAAGAAAGGTCACAGTGCTGCTTGGCCATATGTAGCTGTTAATGATTTACTTTAGTGTCTGTTTATTTGGCCTTTGATTACCAGTTAAGTAGCATCATTTCACAAAGTACTTAGATGTTGTATGCTGGGAATTGATCTATGACTTAGCAAAATTCATTCAGATAGCTGAATTTGACTTAGCTGTGGAGGAACAACGGAAAAAAATGAGGTACATTTCTTTCTTTCTGCAATAATTATTGTTAACTGAAATGAGCTAATTTGCAAGAAGGAAAGTGCAGTAAAGGAAATTGCTTTTCAGCTTCGTGCCATGTATTTTTATTCCAATATGTAGTGGATTTTTGGAGGGGGAAGATGAGGTGGGGCAGGTCCCTACATCCATGATTGGTCAACTGGAATATTATAGATACTCCTGAAATACAACTTCAGCAATGCAGGAATTATGGTAGCTTTAATATAAAGTATTCCTGTTGAGTAAAGAACAATACGGTAATATAATAAGAAAAAAACACTACAGGTTCACAAGGTTATTTCTGCAGCTTGGGACAGAAATTGTTTGGTTAAAAAAAAAAATCAGCACAGCTGTCTTAGCAAGATCTGACTTGCAACTTCTCTGGCTACTCTTCACCTTGGAGTACAAGCTTCTGCGGTGATAAGAACTGAGTAGAGGTCATCTACCTGTAACTACAGTCCAAGTTTGATTTTTGGTTCATTTGCTATAATTGCTGACTGCTGTGATTTTTTTTCTTCCCTCCCAAATGCATTGTTCTGCAGTGTATCTGGGGTAGGCAAATGTAAAGTAAAAGTAGGCTGCAGGCCTTGGACTGCTTTCATTTATGCAGCAAGTCTGAACAATTTTTTCTTCTTCGGCTAATGTCAAAAATCTCAAATATAAGTAAAGCCTCAGTTAAAGCTTTTATTGACAAAATATGGGAGCAAACAGCTTTCAGGCTGTAAAGACTGTGTGATTAGATATTGTTTGAGCTCTTTTGGTAATGGGCCATCTCGTGGTTTTAAACCATGCAGGCAGTGGGATGCTCTGTGCCATACAGTTGTTAATCCTTGGTTTGATCCTAACTGCTGCCTGAGTTGTGGGTAAGGGAAACAAAGTCTCCTGTTGAATCCCTGGTAAGTATTCTGGTATTAAGAGTCAGTTTCATTAAATCCATCCAGACTTCATAGGTGGTGTAATGCCTGGGGCAGTTGCTGGCCAGGGGCAGCAGTGCTTGCACAAACTCTTCTTCGTGATTCACTGTAGCAGGGGAAACCTGGGGGCTGACTGTGAGGACAGCTGAAGAGAAGGTGGCTTTAGTGGGTTTCTTGAAAGGAGAGGACAGCTGTGTGTGTGGAGTTAGTGATTTATTCCAGTATTTGCTTAACATTTCAGAAGGTTAATGGGTTACATACTTCTGAGCTTGAGAGGGTGAGGAGAATGTTTTTGGTTTGCTGTTTTTAGTGATGCTGTAGCCAAGAGTTTAGGGCAGAGAGGAGATCTCCAGCCTGGATCTGAACATGGTGGGAGGGCTGATGTGTACCTTTCCTTCAGTAGCTGCTCTTCTGTTTTTATTGTGAATTTTAGAACTAAGTCCTTACATCTTGGAGTTCTGGAGTGGGGAGACTTTAGAGAAAAGGGCTGTGAAATCTGTGTCTGACGTTTGCTTTGCATGGTGGATCTAGAAAACAAACCTCATTTTATCTTGCATTTTCATAGCTAACACATTTTTCTGACCTTGGTTTTGGTAAGATTGTGCCAATTGTGCATATGTTATTTTTAAATGCATACAGCTTTTCACTTCTTGCAGACTCTCAAAGCATAGTGTTGACTTTATTTGACACTGTAAAGTTCTTTTTTTTTTCTTAAAGAAGGTCTTGTGCTGTTAAGATGCACACAGTTAAAGCAATGAGGAATGACCTAATTTTTTTTTTTTTTTTGTCTTAAATTTTTCAGTTTCCAGTGTTTTATCCTTGTACTTAGGAAACTTGGAATCTGATGTTAAGTATGAGTGTTACCCTCTATGCTTATCGGTCGCACAGAATTTATTACATTTCTGTAACACATTTGCAGCTTAAGAAGGTGACAGTTTTGTTTGCTGAGTTGCAGTGGATAGGGATAAGCACCAGTGCAGAGATGGATGCTAATAAGTTTGCCTGCTTGTTTTTAATAACATAAAATGTGGTGAATATTTCAAAGTGACAGGGTCTCAGCTGGACATTTTCTACAACAGATAATTACAGCAGCCTGGTGGCTTAGATAATGTTTTGGTGTATGTCCACAATTCACTGATTTCCTGGACATCTTATTCGCCTTCTCTAAGGTGCTCCTGTATGTCTTGTTGAGCTTCTAGATCTATAGGTTGTAAGCAAAACATCCAGACTTCTCAAATCAGATAACATATCCTTTCTTTTTTTTTTTTTTTCCTTGCTAGCTATATTTAACAGCAAATAAAAATATTTGTTTCCCAGGGGAACAGGCTCGCTTGTTTTGTCCCTCTCACTGCGAGTACAAGCTGCTGCTTCTAACAGAAAGGATCTGTCAGCGTTAGTATTAAACTAGCCATAAAAATGTTAATTTGAACTGAATTTCCAGATCAAACAGAAAACTTAATTAATGTCAGTTAATTAAATTCTTGGTCGAAATGAGAAAATAAGTACACAGATGCCCAAGACTGCTGCTGTCTCTTTGCTAATAAGGCAGCTAACGAAGCAGTTTCTGACTGTACCTGGAGCGGGGAGGTCCTTGGTGGGAACAGTTTCTGCGTGGAACGAATGCTGCTCCCTTGTGCACCAAGTCCCAGGTGACACACGTTTCATTTTGCTGCTCTTATCTCCTGTAGCATTATTAGATGGCAACATATTCAAACAAACAAAAGAAGAACATACAGGGAGACGCCTGATTGCACAGCTCCTCTCCAGGAGGGACACCTGTATCAGATGCCGCCGTTGTTAGTCACGGTCACTTAACTCTTCTCCGCAGGCCACAGCGATGAGTGCGACATAAATCCTACAACCTGTCAGCTACAGGGCTCTGTGTGCGCACGTGGGCTTCATTTTAAGATGAATACTTGTGAACAGACTCTGCCCATATGGAGAAGCTCATTGATATTCAGCGAACAGAGCTCTGCTGATAGTCTTGTTTGCCAAATATTGCTGCAGTATCTCCACCGGATTGCAGGTGTTTTCTGCTGCCACTTGGAAATAGCTTGAGTGTATGCTTGATGTTAAATTTGCAGCTTGTGCAATAAATTTACAAGAGTTACTTGAAGACTTGGGTCGAATTTAATTGTGCCTTTAGTCTCAGAGCATTGTGGAGACTTTGGGGCTTTTGTAGCTTTTCAGGCAGGAATGTTTTTCATGCATGATGCTGAAACCAGTTGTCCTTGGGGAGGTCAAGTTGTGTGCACCAGTTGGTATTTCTCCTTCCCTTCCCACTGTTTTTTTAATCCATAACCGTTTCTCATTCTTCACAGGGCACTGCTTGGCTTTCAGAGGGCTGCATTATCAAAATGTGGGTGCTCCTTCCCTATTGCACGTCAGTGATCTTCACTCGGTGGTAGCAGTCTATGTATGAATGAAATAAAAGAGGGGTGGTAGAAAAAGAAACCTCTTTATTTCCTTGTTTTGATTCTTCATTGTAAAATAGATTTCTGTTTAAGAATATCAAAATCTATTTAACGCTATCAGTGTGTTTAAGAATACTGAAATCAAATGCTTTTTCTCATTTCCATGCAATTTTTTATACCTCCCCTGTCAGTGCTGTTTTCCAGAGGTTAAGGCTAAGTTTCAGGCCTGTTTTTAGAAACATGTCACTTAAAATTTTAAGTTTAATAATTCAGGTTCACTGATTCATATCACAATTAAAATAGAAGTATAGCTTATTTTGTAAATTAAGCTTTGGGTGGGAAATGACAGTAGTTTGACGGAAATAATTACAGTACAGTTCACAAGTCTCTACTGGAATGTTGAGAAATAGCCTCAATCTAAGAGTTTATTTTTCTGTGTGAAAAGAAATACTCTGTACAAATGAGAGGACTTTAATAACATGAAGATGCTATGATCTTTCATAGATAAATATTTTCTATTTCATTTAAAGCAATTGTTGGCTTAGCAAAACAATTCTTCATCATTTTTTTTTGGGATGCTCCCAGGGCTCCCCAGAGTGATATGCTCTTGGTTTCAGGTGTTGCACTTTGCTACATGATGGATAAAATGGTGGCACTGTTGCTGTGTCCTAATTTTTCTCCTTTGGGGAGAAAAAAAAAAAAAAAAAGACCAGCTCTTCCCTTTTTGTCCTGACAGCTGTACAATGAAAAGACTTTAACATGTTTTGAAAAACTTGCTCATCTATGCTGCAGCTGCATCAAGTCTTGGAGACACCCTGTCTCAGCACTCAGTAAAAGGAAAATGATTGTGTGGAGCACAAAGATATGTGGATCAGTAAAAATGTTTTTTACCACTTCTGTGCTGGGAGTTAGTACCATGATTAGGGTTTAAAATAGGTGGAACGAACACTGTTTCAGAGCTTGTTGAATCTATACACTAAAAATTAAAGCAGGACAGATTCAAGTTTGCATTACTCCTTAGCTTACAGGCATTGGAATGACCTTCTAAACCGTGCAGTGATAATTGCCTGTTTTACAGTATGTATAAAGCTTCAGAGAAGAACGTTCAGAGTTCTGGAACATGCATTAAAAATCATTGTCTGGTAACTAATAAGAATGTAAAGCCATTCTATAAATAGTTCAGATAGGCTCTGAAGGGAAAAATGAGCAAATAAGCTTAGGAAAATCAAAGGAGGACTGTGCTGGGATCGAGCTGTGTGTTTAGCATAGCCGCAGCCTGTGGGCTGTGTCAGCAGGCACAGCCCTGCAGTAGTGGGTCCAGAGAGGAAAAGGGTGGTGCTGAGGGCCTGAGTCCTGGTGTGTTTCAGTAGTTTTTCCAGGCTAACCCAAACCTCGTCCTCGTTCCTTGGGCAGAACATAAGGCAGAGTTGGGAGTGCAGCTTGCGGAGTAGTTGAATCTGGAAGAAACCCAGTTTGCATGCTCCCTTGTTGCTTCCCAGTGTGAACTAAGGAGCAGTAAATAGAGATGATCTGGAGATTTGCTTCAAAAGCACCCTTCTGATCTCAACTAAAATGCAATTTATAGAATTGTGTGGAACATCTGTAGTCTTTTATCTTGGAGTTATGATCTTGACACTGGGTAGAATGCTGTAATGAGCTCTTTAGGAATAAGAAGTTCTAATAGGGCTGGTGTTTTGGGGGCAGAAAGGAGATCAAGAATTGTGCATTAAAATATTGAAGACTGACATCTATGATTCATGTTTGCATATGCTCTGACTTGTAAGAGCTAAGTTCACGGGAACATTTCTGTTTGGGGTTATGTGGCAAGGTTTGGAAGTGGGGGGGGCTGCAGGGGTGGCCTTTGTGAGAAAGAGACCGGGGGCTGCCCCTGTGTTGGGCACGGCCAGATTCAGCCAGCTCCAGAATGGGCCCAGTGATGGCCAAAGCTGAGCCCGTCAGTGACACTTTGTCTCTCCATGGCAATGTATTTAGGAAAAGGGTAAAAAACGCGATGAGGCAGCTGAGGGAGAGGAGTGAGAAAAATAAGAGAGAAGCAGCCCTGCAGCCACCAAGGTCAGGGCAGAAGGGGCTGCTCCAGGCACGGAGCAGAAGTTCCCTGCAGCCCAGGAGAGGCCCATGGTGGAGCAGACTGTCCCCTGGCAGACCATGGGCACTGCATGGAGCAGATCTCCATGTGCAGCCCTGGAAGAGCCCACGGTGCAGCAGTGGATGTGGCCTGGAGGAGGCTGCAGCCCATGGAGAGCCCCTGCAGGGGCAGGTCCTGGGCTGGAGCTGCAGCCCATGGAGAGGAGCCTGCTGTGGGGCAGGAGGGCTGGGGGAGCTGCTGCCCGTGGGGCCCCGTGCTGGGGCAGTGCAGTCCTGGAGGATGGGCCCTGTGATACGGATCTGCGTTGGAGCAATGCTCAAGGAGCTGCAGCCTGTGTGAGGGACTTAGTGTGGAGTAGGGGAAGTAAGGAGGAAAGAGTGGTGGAGATGAGCTGCTATGGACTGACCACAACATCCCTGTCAGTCCCCACTGCTCAGCTTGGGGTGGTGAGGAGGCAGCAGCAGCAGAATGAAGGCCAAGGGGGTGATGTTAGCCTGGAGGGAAGGGCTGGGTGGCACAACACAGCTTTAGTTTTATCTTCATTTCTAACCATCCTACACTGTTTTTAATTGGCAATAAATTAAATTATTCTTCCCCAGCTGAAGTCTGTTCTGCACATAATGGTAATTGGTGAGCAAATTCCCTGCCCTTATCTCAACCCATTAGCTTTTACACCTCGTTTCATTCTCCCCGTCCTGCCGAGGGGGAGTGCGAGAGCGGCTGGGTGGGCGTCTGCCCTGAGCTGATGTTCAGCACCACAGCCACACTGAGGGTGGGAACGAATGTCAGCTTTGCAAACATGTTCCTGTGAGTTCCCTCTGGTCCCAGTTCCCTTAAAGTGCCAGCAATGCCAGCATGAACTAGTCTGACAGTTCTGTATTTTTCTTGTTGTGGATTACGTTGCCTTCATGTGATCCTGTTTGCCAGCACAGCCCGGAGCAGAAACTTCAGCAGAGCTGAAGAAAAAGAGCATTGACACGATCAACAAGCACTATAAATACAGGACAGGATGCCTGAATGATATCCTCCTAAATTTTCCTTTGTGTTCTCTTAGTGTACTACTGCATACAATCTTTTCATGTTTAAAAAAACATAGGCTTTTCCAAAAAGCTTCTTAAAATTTCCAACTACCCATTGGCAGTAATTGGTTTTGAAATAGTATTTATTGGTATGCCAGCTGATTGTTGAGCTGGCAGCACTGTTGAACTCGTACTGAAGTCATTAGTGACATTATGGAAAATTCAGCAAATTCTCCTGTGCATCCTGGCTGCAGAAATGACGTGATGTGGGAAGCTTTCAGGAGAAATGGTTGGATTAGGGTTATTGGGAATGCACTTCAATGTGCTGTGGTTTTGATGGTGGGGGTCACAGGTGGATGGGGGAAACAGCATTTATTTGACATATCTTAACCATTCCTCTTGCTGTAGAATTGTTATTTAATGGTGATTTGATTTGGGTATTGTGTGATTGACTTAGCTGCCTTTTTGGGCGATTTCTGAGTTCCTTTTAATTTAAAACAACTTTCCTGCAGTCTTTCACAAGAGCTTTCCTTCAGCCTTTTTTTTTTGCCTGTCTTTTATCTGTCATACAGGTTTTTTCACTTCGATTTATAGATTTCTTGTTAGCAGGAAAACATTAATTTCCAATTAATACTCTTTCTAAAAGAAAAAAAACTAAAATATTTTCTGCTTTAGATTGGAGAATAATTGATTTTAATACAAAGATGTTACAGAATTGCTGTTACGAATGAGCCATGTTTCTGTTCTCTTGTATTATTTTGAGTGATCTTTTTTTACAGTTAAAACAACTGCAGATGTTTGTTTTCAAAGCATAGTTCTCCATTATGAGACAAGTCTGAAAATTACTCCAATTAAAATTTGTTCTAAATCCTGTATTCTAGTGTGAAAGGCTGTCTCTGTTTGGGATTGTTTGCATGGCTGTTGTATCTAGGCTCAAGCTTCAAATACTGGCAGCTTAAGGGTGTCTATCAGTGAGCTGCCTGGTACTGAAGCAGTAATGAATAACAGTTTCACTGAGTAGTTCCTTCTGAAGTCTAGGAATATGAAGTTTGCCTCATGTGCCCTGAACTGGCCATGTAGCAGCTGTATCTGTGTCAGACCATTGCAGTTGCTTGTAAATATGGTAGCTCTCTGTAAGGTAAGTTCATTGATTAACTTGAGATACATAAAAGGTAGCTAACCTGTTTTCAAATGAAATCAGTGTAGATTCATGGTATTTGTATCCCTTTCGTTCTGGTAAGCTTTCCACAGTTCTGTGGGCTTTGGAGAACAGCTGTGCTTTTCTGTGCTTTTCTGGGACTTCCATCATTCAGAAGGTTCTTTGCACATCAATTCAATTTGCACTCAATTCTGGAACAGCCTCATAGGCACTGTTGCTTCTCTTTCCCGACTTGTGCAGTTGTTTTTCCTCCATATTCATAGAAAGGAAATTTTTGTGAGTTTTTCTTTAGGGTTTTGATTTTTCTTCCCCCTCCCCCCCCCCTCATTTCAGCACTGTGTATGCAGAGAGATGAATGACACTGCTAATCTAATGTACAGGTGTAAAGGAAGAAAACAAGTGCGAGGTAATAGGAAAACTGGTACTCACATGTGATGGAATGACTTGTGTAACGAGACAGTAGAAGCTTGGAACAACTCCATAATTTGTTCATTTATTTGTGTTGCATACCTGTAGCTCTATGCATTAAAAAACCTTTGATGCACAGCAGTTTTAGAATTGCATAGCATTGAGTCCCTTACCCCTTAGTGATGATGACCCTTGCATACCTTAACTTGGCAGCTAATTGTATTCTGGCGGTTTTCTACCTTGTCCTCTTAAACGGCTGTTCCTGAAATACTGCGTCACACTTCCTCCCCCACCCCTTCCGGATCCCCTTTCCATGTTGTTCACGGTTGTGCTGCTCATTAGACATGACTTTTAGATTGTTGCTCTTCCGCTTCCCTGCTCTCAGAGGTGTGACACTACCAGCAGGCAGCTTTACAGGTCATTGTTTACTCTGCACTGTGTCAGCGTACAGGCTGTGGTATCTGAGCTAAGCCACAGCCTGAACTTCCATCAGCCCTGAACTTCTGGCTGCTGTGGCCACGTGTTACAGCTTTCACTTGCATCCGCAGCTTCAGAAGAGATTGGGACCGTTCAGAACAGCAGTGGCGTTTCATTGAACTCCCACCAAAGACTTCTGACTCAGTAAAACCTGGTTAGTTGGGTGCCAAATCCACGTGTTCATCTTGCATGTCCTCTCAAACTCCTCAAAGATGGGTTAATTTGTCTAAAAAAAAGTGACTTGGTTTATGTTTGAGTCTGTGATTCCACCACCTCGACTCGGTAGCACCTGAAGAATAGCTGTGGTGCTGCTTCAATAAGAGAGAACGTCCCCCAGGAGGTGCATCTGATTCATTTATCACAGAAACCTGTCAGCCTTGTGAGATGGCTTCAGTGTCACCCTGGGATTAAACAACCTTTCCTATCTTCAGGTACAAAGTATTCTTGGGTGCTTTTATTTTTTTCTCCATTTTTATAGCACATATCAAAATAATGTGAGCTGTTGGTCCCTGGTGTCATCTTTCAGATTTGATGTGCTGTTCCAAAACAGCTGGTGTTGGCAAACAGATTGTGTGTGAGTAACGTCATAGAGAGAGTTCACTGTTTGCTTCTGTGCCAGGGAAGAAACTGAGATAGGGAAGAGGAAATAGATTGAACTAAATTTTGAGACTGAATGCAGTAATTTTGTGCTTGTGGACAGCACACACCAAAAGCTGTTTTCTTTAGCGTGGCTTCTATTAAAATAAATTTAAAAATTCTCTTTCCCTCTTTCTCCTAGCCTTAAGTTAGGTTGCTTTGTTTGTAAATTATTTCAAGAACATGCCACGGTAGCAGGAAGTTTGGCATTAAATTTAAGAGTGTTTTTTGAAACTGTGAAACAGGAGAAACATTTGGTAATTGTCACTCATGTTCTAACTTGTTTATGTGATGGCAAATGACAGCTGTGCTTCTGCTGAGCAGGGAACAACTGATGAAGAGCTATTGGATTTTCACCAAGTTTGAAGCCACTGGGGTGATAATTGTTCCAAAGTGCCGTAACGAAAGCAGTTTGTGTTCAACATCTCTATTTCCTGCTGCATAGCTCAACCTTTTGGGAATACCTGTACAGAGTGGATGCCTTGGCTTACTGTATTGCTTTGGCTACCTTCAGAGTAACATCAGAGATACAAAGTTTGGACTTTAGTGTATACTGAAGAATTGCTGTTAGTGGTAAGGTAAGAGGAAAACCAAAATTCGTAGCAAAAATATTTTTAAATACTCTACCTCCTCTCCCAAGTTATTCTGGATTTAACTTTACTTATGAAAACTGCAGGCCTGAACTTGTTGAACTTTCTTGTGAAGTTGATGAGTTTCAGACTAAGTGTAAAGGGTCATGGAAGTGTTCCTGTGTGACCTCTGGCTAATTCTGAGTCAAAATGAGAATTCCACAGACAATTTAGCTTTGTGCTTGGACCAGTATGTTTCCTTGTTTGCAGCTGCTGATTGTGTTTAGACCTCAAAGCTTCTGTCTTGTGTATAGTTGAGTTCTGGTGTTTTGTTGCTGTCCAGGTCACTGTTCAGCCCTCTTGTTGTGGTCTCTCCGGGCTGTGTAAGGGAGGGGCTGAACCCTCACCACACCGCTGGGTAATCCTAACCGCTTGTACACACACAGTGTGGATGGTGAGTGGGTCTGTGCTTAAACCTCCATCACTGAGTACAGACATGCTGTTTCCCTTGCTCAGTAATTGAGGGGGTTCTTGTGTCTGCCCTTCTTTGGGAGGATTCTGTTGTGAGAGTCTGCTTGTACCGGGTTAGGGCGTGCTTGTTTGCCAGACGCTGCTCCATTGGCACGATGGGTTTGACTTCTGTAATAGACTTTCATTCTGTAAGGGATGAGAAGTTTGCAGATGCTGACAGCAGTCTGTTTGGAATGAAGTAGGTTATTGAGCAGAGCTGAAATCTGCAAAAATCTTTGTTTATGTGTTGTCTGGGAGCTAATCCTTGCAATTTAGGACAGGTGTTGCCTAAGTATTGCATCAGTGTTGGAATTGCATGAAATAAGCATTTGTACCAAACTCCTCTGTAGCAAATTCAAAAATCCTTTTTATCCTCTCTACTGAGTCAATGACAAATGGTCAGATTTTTCTTTTTCTTTGTTTTTTTTTTTTTTTAAACAGAGCGTAGTGATAAGACGTAGATCTTCATTAGTATGTTTACTGCATCATTGACTTCAGCATTAACAAATAAATCGATTCTTTGTTTAATGCCTGTGCCCAAGGCCTAGAGTAGAATTAACCTCATGTGTTTGTGTTGTAACAGACTTCTTCAGGTCTTTGCAGCATGTTCGTAGCTCTTTGTCTTGCATTAGTACTGAAATAAAAATATTGATTTTTGGGAGAAGTAGCACTGAAAACTTGCTGGTAAGTTTGTAGGTGACATTTAGGTACTACAGTTTGTAACCTTCCTATAAACAAGTAAGAAGAAATGATTACTGATACATATACCTGGCGTTGAGCTGATTACTGAAGTCATTGTTTCTCTCCCCAGACAGACGCTGGGGGAAAACAACACCATTTTGCCATGTCCTGAGGTACATGGGTAGATTACACCTAAAGGCTAGTCAGTTGTTGCATATAGGAAGCAAAAAAGTCAAAACTGAATTGAAATAAAGATGATAAATCGAACATAAGCAGAAGATTTATCTTACTGGTACTGTATTTTGAGGGTAAAAAGCTATAAAGTTTGAGAGATTAATCTTCTTCGTCCATTTGTGCTGATCTAACCAAACTGAAGTGGGTTTATGTTGATTAATACTTTAGCTGATGCAAGCTAAATGGATACAAACAAATTTGTACTACTATTGCTAAATATCAGTATCAATATAATGTGATTTAAAGTTGGTAGGGATGCATCTTAGGCTTTATTGCAGCTGTTCAGCTGTGTTTTCCCTGAGCTGGGAATACCAGGTAGCCTTCAAGCCTTCCTCCTGGTCTCCAATGGGAAGTTCCATGGCTGTTTGTTTTTGTTTTGTTCTGTTTACCAGTCCTCAAGAAGTGAAACTAGAAACAGCAGCAGCTTGCTGGCTGTCACTGACTTCTTTTTCTCATAGCAAGGATGAAGGAAATGATAGTGTTTTCTTCCCCAGTTAATGCTGCTGAACAAACTGGTTGCCCTTCATTTGACTGTCTTATTCCTTCAGTCTTTCCCATACCACTTTATAAACATAAAAAACATGGATGCAGTGCTGCACGACAATTAAGATAATTTCAGATGTTCAGAGGGAATTGTAGTCCTTTCCCTCTCCTACCAAGTTGCAGTTTAATTTTTAATAAAATGAATGACAAGTATTTTAAAAAGCTGATTGCTCAGACTTTTCAAAGTCTATGTTGTGCTGTGTAGACATGACTGATATTACAAGCAGGCAGGCATCAAAATTTGCTTTGATGTCTTTGTGTGGACTTGCTCAAACTTACCTTTGAGTCGCTAAGAGTAGATTTAGAGTCGTAGAAGCTTCTCTGTGCCATTGAATGTTTATCTGCTCAAAGATGAGCGGTCTGTGGGAGGCTGAAGTTCAAGTGGCCAGAGGCTGAAGGCTGGGCTTTGCCTGCTTTTGGGAAGGACTCATTACTGGATACCCTGCAATATTTGCTCCAGGAGAAGGGAGAAAAAGTCTACAAGTATGTGTGCAGTTGATAAGTAAAAGCTGAGACACAAGAATATTGCTGGGCCAGGCTCTGGGCACCCTCATCTAGCTGTGATGTCCCTGTTCATTGCAGGGGAGTTGGACCAGATGGCCTCTAAAGGTGCCTTCCAACTCACGTGATTCTGTGATTCTATGAGTATTAGTAATATCGTAACTTGATAGCTTTCATGTACTGTGTGAATGCATCCTGTGCTCTATCACACAAGGTCAAACAAGGCTTTAAGCAGCCTGTTGACCTGAGCAAGAGCTACGTCAGCTGTTGGGTAACAGCGTGTGGTCCCAGGGCAGGACGGGTCGGGACGAGCTTCTTCCTCTTCCCCACGGCGCTGGTAGCATCGTGCTCCTGGCACTGGGAGCCAGTGCTGGTGTCTTTCTGAGCTGGCTGTGAGCTTTGCAGCCTTACTTAGCTGGCAGAATAACATCCAGTACAAAAACAAGCCCCCTTATCTTTCTCTCTTAATCTCTCGAATTATCTGTGTCTTCAAACGAGGAGTTGAAGCCGAGTGTATGGCAGAGTATTTGAAGATCATCTATGCAGAGGAACAAAACTTCATATTTTAGCTAGTGAAATGATACAAATATAGATTACTTTTATAACTGTGCCTGGATAAAGTGAAGAAGCACAGCTTCCATGAAAATGAAGAGCCCCTTTTAAACGCTTCTTCCAGCGTACGCCTGAGCATTGTTTTGGTGATGCTTTAAGCTGGGAGTACACATCACACCATTAATGATGAATTTTAAAATAGCATTATTGTTTGCTCCATTAATTCTGACTGATGTTGAGATAAAAGTGATTCATTGGGAGACAACATAATTAGTGCAACATAGCATCTGACTACTTATATTTAAGTCTGTTAATGTGATAAGCATAACTCTTCTTAGGAAATGTTCTTGCTTCTGTCAGAATCTAAAACATTACAGAAATTTTTCTGTTTAAATGCATACTGCAAATCTTAGTGCTGTTAAAACATTCACAGTGTACTGCTAATTAAGATGTACAGTACAGGAAATCTGAAATTGTCAGAAAATTTCAGATAATTTTTTTAAATGTTACTTTGATTTATGTTACTGGGTACAATGATTTTTATATGTCACTCTGATGTATGGCATTGGGAAAATGGAAAGGAAATTTATTGCAGAGAGCTGTTCCATTTGATCTTGCAGAAAGATCATTTTGCTTTTATATTTAGTAACCTGTCAGGGTTAAAAGCAGTAATAGCAGCATTGCTGTGCAGAAGGGCTGTTGTAGTTTGCAAAATCCATGGGGAACTGTAGGCATAATACATGATGGCTGCTCCAAAATCAATGCTTCCTATTTTATTACGTTGGCCCACGACGTCAGAGGCGGATGTCGGTGGTATGGCAGTAGAGGTTGAACCTTCCCACCGATGTTTTGTTGCTGTGTGACAGATGGCAGCAGAGGCGCAGTCTGACCAAATGGCGTCTGACATGGGAGCGTGGATGAAGCAAAGGTGTGGAATTGAATTCCTCCATGCTGAAAAGATCACACCCACTGACATTCATTGACACTTGCTGAACGTTGATGGAGACCAACCAGTGGATGTTGGCACAGTGAGGTGGCGGTGGTGCATTCCAGCAGTGGCGACAGCGACGTGAATGACAAGCCATATTCCAGATGGCCATGCAGATTTTTACGACTGTCGCATACAGGCTCTTGTTCATCGCTGGTGAAAATGCATAGCTAATGGTGGTGACTATGTTGAAAAACAGCTGAGAATTTGCTTTATCAAGCAGTGTTGTTGCGCTCTTTGTGTCTGTTGTAATTTCCATGGAAATAAACAGGAGGCATTGCTTTAGGAGTAACCTACATCTGTGAGTTCTACTTTTTTTTTTTTTTCCCCCTATTCCTTCTGCATCCCACTGAAGAGTGCATGGGGTTAAAGCATGGCTGAGTGTCGCTGAGCTCCCTGCTGGGTTAAACCGCAGCAGTGGGTAAAGGATGACTTCACTGACATTTTTATTTTAGCAGGTACAATTCCTGAAATGTTTCTGCTTTTCTGTCTGTTGATACTGCTGCTGCGGTCACGTGTCTGATCTTACCATCTAATGCAGCAGCTGATTTTCAGAATATTATATTGTATTAAGACGTTAATTATAAAGATTAGGACTAGTGCTGGGAAAGGTCATGAATTTGAAGGAGAATGTGGGAGTACACGTGGGCTGGAGCTGCAGCATAACATAGCGTAGCACTGTCTGTAGCCAGAGTGGGAGTTCAGGAAATTTAATCTTTTGGTGGAAGTCTGTGAAATGACTTCCATGTAGCAGCAAGCCTCCTGTGTTTTCCATGAGGACTAACTGTATCCTTACAGTTTCTTTGCTGCCAGTTGTAATGTGTTGCAGAAACAAGGCTCTCTGTATCTTGCTGAGTGGTGAGAATGCCAGTCTGCTCTGATTGCCCCTTGAACAGCTGTTTGTAGGGCTGACGCTGCTGAAGTCAGACTTGTGTTTACATCTCCTTTACAGAAAAGTGTGTGAGTGAGTGACCATTTCATAATGGTCATAATGCTGCCCTTTTATAGGGGTGAGGAAAGAAAAACAGTAATACGTTCTTGAACAGGCCAGACACCAACTACAGAGGAAGGAGGAGACCAAACGATGACTTACACATAGACATAAGACATTAGCTAGCTGTTGCACAAGTCGAACCAGTCACTAGATGTTAGTGAGCCTGAAATTATACCCAGCCCAAGCCTTTAAAATTATGTCTATTAAAAGCTGCTGTGAAGTACTGTGTGCTTTTTTCCCCCGCACTTTCCAGAAAGGAGCGTTGCTCACAATTGGCCATACTCTTCTCATTGTAGCTTGTCAGACATGAGCGATTATGGTTTCTTTTGGCTTTGCAACTGATCGTGTTAACCTTCATCAAATTAATTATCTCATGGCTCATGACTGCACACACAGCACTTGGTGAAGTGGAATTCCAGCAGAGCCCTGCCAGTGCCTGTCGCTCCACTTTGTCACAGTCAGAGGAGGTGCTGGTAAGGTGACACCACACGCAGTCAGGCTGCTGCTTCCAGCTGGGCTAGTTGTAGGCATGGCTGATGAAGGTGATTTCATTTTAATGCACTTATTTAAGTGAAACATGTAAAAGTAATTGTGAATTAAGGCTAAGTAGATGGCCAAAATGTGTTTTATTAGATTACGTTCTTATTTAATTTTATTGTCAGTTTATTCTCAATTTTGTTCTGTCAGTGCTCTTATTAACTAGTAAATATTAATAATGCTGTATTATTAAAAATATGGTCCTACACATATTACGAGGATTGATTGATGTTAGTAGAGTTCCTGTCAGTGTTTTAGTCAGTTGCTGCTTTCTGATTGCTGATGGTAAGAATGGTCATTTTAAATTCTTTGCAATGTGTATCAGACTCCTAATTTCATGTTTAGACACAGGCTTCCTCCGTGCAGTATTACTTAACAGGGCTGCCTGGGTTTCCTTGCTCTTGCTTTGAGTCCTTTGAGGATTGTTTTAAAATTGCTTGGAGATAGCTTTTAGTAGCAGTTAATTCTACTAATCTCCAAAGCGACCGTTTTCCATTGGTGACTGTGCAGCATCTCTTAGGGGATCCCACAGAACTGCAAGTACTCTGCTGTAATGAAGCTCCATTTTTATCTCCATTTTTCATTGAGATGAGAGTTCAATTATATTTCTTTAGGCAGTTCAAATCCTTACTTTCTTATCTTCCACCTGTTACTCCTCCAGCAACACAACTGCAACAACAGGTTCTGCTCTGAAGAAATGCTGACTTTTAAGGGGGGAAAGGGGTGTGTGTTTTTTGCATTTGGATTATTTTTTGTGTGCCAAGCATAGCTGTGTATATTGATTTTTCTAATAATTTTACTTCATCTTTAGATTTTCTTTTCTTTTTTTTTTTTTTTTTGCTTCTGGACAGAGGAAAAATCTTCCTAGTCAAAATCTTCCCCTTTCTCTGTGTAAGACATTACTTTAAAGCATCCATGATAATATGCATAGTAAACTTGAGAATAAGTTAAAAATCCAAGAAAAATATCAGAAGAATATAGCTCTTAGCCTATTGCTGCTGGAGGGTAGTGTGGTAGAATAGTACCAGTGTTGTTAAAAAACCTGGTTGTTTTCAGGTGACTGAGGTATTTGTTGGGGGAGTTGACCTGGAGTGAGTGCTGCTATTCATTGTATGCAAGTTGCCTTCATCTTCCCCTCAAACGTGCTCTTAGGTAAGGAAACAACGTAGTTGGTTTACAGAACCAGGTCAGTAGTTCTGTCATGAGAAAAATGGAGGAAGATTTTTGTATAGCAAGGTTACTACTGTGTCTAATAACATCAGCAGTAAGATGATGTCTTGTTTAAGGGAGGTGAGCATGGAGATGGATGCTGCGCTGGCTTAGTCTAAACTCTAGACTCATAGTGCATCAGCAGACTAAATTATTGACACTTGGGTTTGGGTAGGATCTGTAAGTGGTAATCAGTGATAAAAGATACAGGAGCTGTTGCTCATTTTCAGGCTCAGTGCTCAGCGAGGCAATATGAAGAGGAAGATTAAAACAATTGAAGGAACTTTTTTCCCTAGAGACTTTAAAAAAAACAAAAAAATAGTTCCACGTGCTTGATCAGATCATCTGTTCCTGGCATTTTAACACTTTTCAGGGTGCAAGGAAATCAGAGGCGCAGGGACTTCTGGGTCCACCTGCTCCAACTCCTGCTCCAGCATGGACACCCAGAGCAGAGTGCCCAGGCCCATTTCCAGGTGGGTCTGAAGATCTCCAAGGAGACTCCACAACCTCTTTGGGCTACCTGTGCCAGTGCTCCATCACCCTCATAGCACAAAAGTGCTTCCTGATCTTTACATGGAGCCTCCTGTCTTCCCGTTTGTGCCCACTGCCTCTTGTCCTCCCCTGGATACTACTGGAAAGAGCCTGGCTCTGTCCTGTTTGCACCTTCCCTTCAGATACCTTATATACATGGATAAGATTCCCCTGAGCCTTCTCTAAGCTAAAGAGTCCCAGTGACTGTCAGCTTCACGAAGAGCTGGAAGTCTTTCAAGCCAGGTTTGGCACAGTGTGTTATTCTGACTTGTTTAGGTTAAGAAATTAAATTGGTTGTTGTAGGCTGGTTTCTGGCTTAAACATTTCATTGCAGCTGGCATTATGCTTGAGAGAGCCCATGTGTGAGGACTGAAAACTCTGTAGGAAATGGCTTGATATGTGTGCCCTTGAATATTTGACTTGAAGGTTTGTTTTTCAGGTGTTGAGGATGCTGATTGCATCCCAGCTGTCAGAAAGCAGATGAATTCTAACAATATTAAATCTTGAATTTTTACTACTTTTGTCAAGGGAAACATTCCTATCAACTCCTAATCTCCTAGGTAGTTCAGGTCCCTAAGTTAGCCTTAGCAATTCAGTAGTTCTAAATATATATGTAAAAAAAAGTAAAATTTCCATCCTGTAACCAAGGAATGCTAAACAGTTACAGGAATTTAAACTGTATTTTTACAAGGTTTCATTTCATAGTATCATCCATAATAAGACAGAAATAGAATACTTAAAGCCCCATTTCTAGTAAGTTCTTTTAAATAAGATGCTTTTCATGCAGCTCTGGGCAAATACCAGTAAGAATTCTTACTCGGGACCATAACAGTGATGTGTTACAGGAACAGCGTCCTGTGAGGCTGTTTGTTCAAATCCTCTTGTTTATTATTAGCTGGAATGCCAGGCTGTAGGCTGCAGTGGATAACACTAGTATGTCGCCTGCATGACACTTCTTGCTAACAAATGGCATCTTTGTTTGAGGATCTGCAGTTTGTGGAGCTGCAGAGGGGCCATGTCTTGAAAAAGAACGAGCTGATGCCAAGTAGCTCAGTTACATGCAACAATTGCTCCAAGTGGAGGAGGAGAACTTTCCCCTGTTACTTTCTGGTACAGTGATTTAGAATATGAGCTAGAAATAAACAGATTTACTTCATGAAGACTAAAACTGAATTTTACAAGGACTGGGCAGAAAACTACCATCTTCAGACTGGTAAAATGCTTGTTTATTTTATGTACTGGTCTTTAGTTGTTTAACTTTCTGAAGACAGTGTGTACTAATTTCCTTCTCTTTAATTTCTGATTAGTGACAACTTTGAGTTTTAAATGCCTCTTACAATTTAGTTACATGATTATGTTTAATGGCAGAAGAAATGTAACTTGGTTAACTTCTGGTGGTATTTTTTTCCTGAGAAGCTATTGCTGTGTAAAAGGGATTGCTTTTCTAACTTTAACTATTTAACTATTTTTTCACTGCCTGAAGATAGCATACATGAGAAGAAAAATAAAGTATAGTAAATGATGGTTTTTTTCCCTGTGAAGTTGGTCTAATATCTGTATGTAGATATTTACCAAAGTTTTCTTCCTTTTAAATGTCGTCTACCCACAACAAAATACTATTAAGTGTACGTCATGGTTTTTACTTCATTGTTTGTGAGAATGGACTTGAAGGAAAATAAACAGCACTGGTATTAAAGGGACTATCTGATATGACCACAGACTTTAAAAAAATGTTTTGTTTATTGCTCTGATATGTGCTGTGAATGTGTGGATGCATAGCAGCTGTTGGTAGTGCCTGCAGACAGGAATTTGTGCCAGTGCAGCTCTTTGTGCAGTGGAATGTGTAATGTGCAAACAAGCAAGAATTTGAGGGAAGCAACGGAAAACAAATCAATGTGTTCCAAGTCTTTGGGGGTTTTACATTACTCTGCAGATGAGGAGGCAATGGTGGTGGGTCAAATAACAAAACGGAGAAATCTCTTCAGAATTTGGGATAAGATTGCACAGGATAATAGCAGTATATTGACCTTCATCCACACAGAAAGAGACATTATTTAGATTTATGACATATCTGTGAGAAGCAACTTACGCTGCTGCTGCTAATACATAAGCACTGTAACATACCTTGTACCCACACATTCCTTCGAGATGTGTGAGGCTCTTGGTACTCGCTCTATGCTACCTTGATGAAGAAGCTGTGCTCGGTGGATTTTACCTCTCCCCATATCTAACCAGGCCTTGTTAGACTGTCTGAGGGAGAAGCCTAGCTGGTGAGTTTGAGCTACCTGAACATCGTGCACAGTGAGTTGTTTTTGCATAGGCTAGAGGTGCATTCTCAGCGGCTTGTAGATGGACATCTCATTTTTTAAAATCATAGAATAGTAGAATATCCTGAATTGAAGGGACCCACAAGGATCTTTGAGTCCAGCTCCTGGCTCCACACAGCACCACCCAAATCCAAACCCTATGTCTGAGAGCAGTGTCCAAACGCTCCTTGAACTCCAGCAGTGTGGGGCCATGACCACTGCCCTGGGCAGCCTGTGCCATGCCCACCACCCTCTGGTGAAGAACCTTTTCCTAACCCACCTGACCCTCCCCTGACACAGCTCCATGCCGTTCCCTCGGGCCCTGTCGCTGTCCACAGAGAGCAGAGCTCAGCGCTGCCCCTCCGCTCCCTGTGAGGAGCTGTAGGCCGCCATGAGGCCTCCCCTCAGCCTCCTCTGCTCTGGGCTGAACAAACCAAGTGAAAATGCCGCGTTTTACTGTTTTCTTACTGAACGTGATTGGAAGCCATGCAGGATTAGGTGAACAGAGATCAAAATACAAGTTCTTAGTCAACCTTGAAAGACAGAAACTTTTCTTCTTTGGGAAAAGAACACAATTTTACTGTCTTCTGGCAATTCCTCACTCAGCAGCAGCTCCCTTCCTTCAGGCTGTTGGCTGAGAACCGGGTGTGACCGGGCTGGTAGCGTTACAGTCACCCAGAGCAGGAGGAGCCCAGCTGCTGTCAGGCTATTGCAGGCAGTTCCTTCATTGCTGGACACAGAAGGGAAAGTGCTGCTTGTTTGTACTCCCTTATTGTGGAAAACTGAATACAAATGTTATTATGGATTTTATTTGTTCCCCATCCCAAACAAACGAACGTACCAATCCCCACTACATTTTGTGTAGGTGATAGGGGGACCTCAGATCTGCGGATCTCTGCTGTCTGTAGATGCATACGTCTGGCAGCTAACATTTCTGCCTGTGAAACAGAAGGGAATTTTTTTTTTTTTGAGTTGTTTAGTAACTGCCAAAATATAGCTTTCTCTTAGTACCTGGTTTCTTGAGAAATTTTCTGTTAGAATTTAATTTTTACATCCATTTCTGAGTACATTTTATTTTCCTTTAAGTAATGTTTGTTTTTAATTTGATCTGATGTTCTGCTATTAAGTCACTATGGCACTTGATCAATTCCAATTAGTCTTGCATTCACTAGAGAGCAGAATATTGTGTTTTTTCCCATGCAGTTTGTCTCCTATTATTAGTTCCTCTTCCCTTAAATTTACTGTAATCACCTTTCTTCCTTAGGATTGGAAGAATACAGAATTCAGGAAAAGTAAGCTCTTCTGAAGATACGTAGAATTGCAGCTGCTTAATAGGAACAGGGACATTTTAGTTAATTTTTAAGTTTGTGTAAGAAGTCTGGTTACTGTCAACATAGGAACTCATTCTAACCTCATTTTGTATTTTTCAGTTCCTATGCCTGTAAACTGAACTGAACAAGGGTTCTTGAAATTTTGAATAAAGTCTAAAAACGTGGGTTTTTATTTTAAATGTGATTGTGATGCACACCACCTAATAGTGGATAGCAGGAGAACATCCATAATTCATCTGTAAATTTGTTGCTTCAAAGTAATGCTGACATCTCCAGACGACTGATTTCCTCTCTCAGAAGATAAATACTGAAGGCAAATTAGAGTTGTGTCCTTGTGGTAGGTAGGGCTAGTTTAATTTTTTTGCCTTTGCCACTTGTATTTCTTACATATCGTCACTCTGGTGTTCCAGAAGAGGTGATCTTTTTCAATTTTTGCATGATTGGTGAGGTAAGGAGATACTCTTAGTAGGGTGACAAAGGAACAAAACTTGTAGGCAATACTTTTTACTTGCTTTATAGGGCTGATGGCAGTCCACAGGTGTCTAATTTATCAGGCCTAATGTTTTATTAGTCTAAAATTAGTGAACTGCAGAATGAGACCAAATCTTATCCCAGCCTTCAGCATCCTTTTGAAAATTTACATCCAGCTGTTTGCTAGTCGTCACAGCAGTGCTGAGAAGAAAAGTTATCTGATTTCCAAAGGTAAAGTAAAGAAAGGGTAAAAGCTTGGCTGTTATGTCAGTCCTTTTAAAAATCATCACAGACTGGGATTCTCTGTTCAAATCTCTACCTGTAATGATGCTTCAAGTACTTTGCATGCTGCCTTTCAAAGTGTATATAGTTGTAATATTTGTAAAATATAGAAAACAGATCAGTGTGACAGAGTAATGAGGAGAAGGTACTCTAATGGACAGTGCTATATGTACCAGGCCAGCTGTTCAGAGTATTTTGTTCCTGGCCTTTGATTTTATGATTTACCTGTTTCTAAAGCTAGATGTGTGACATTGCTGCTGGCGTTGCGCTCGCCATACCCTGTTACGCTGACCAGTTATGTTAGGGACTTGCTTGTGCTGTTTATTTTGCTGCCATTGGCAGTTTTTATCAGCATTGATTGTACTATGTCTTAGGTTGCTGATAATGTATCTCCTCAGTTTTTAGTCAAAATCAGTTCTCTGTGCTACTTAACTGACTAAATGTTCAGTCTCACCTGAGACTGCATTGTTTGCTATATAATGTGCTATTGATCATCAATGAGGTTAATTTTAACTAGGAAATGTAAGCATGCCTGTTTCACATTTTTACCTACTGTCAGTGAGATAAGGCTGTGTAACACCTGTAAGACATTAGAATGTGTTAGTTGGTTTTAATTTTGTGTAATGCAATGATGTGTTTTTCTGCCTAGTGAGGATGTTTCGTGAAGAATTTGTTCCCACATTTAGCTTTTACTTAATCAGGAATAATTGTGTGATTTTTAACTTGGAGATATTTAAATAATTCTTCTTGTAAGAAAAATATTTTATGCATGTTTCCTGAAATGTAACCTCTTGTCCCTGTTTGAAGCTGTTTTCTGAGTTTTCAGCATGGATGGATTAATGTAACATTGAAGTATCTCAGTGCAGCTAGAAGGTTAAGATGATTCTGGCAGAAAGTGAAGAGGATTACTTTAAAGGCAATGAATATGATAATTTCCACACTAAATGTAATTGAATTGTCATGAGGCATTGAACATGTCAAACTTTGTGTGTTACTTATGTAGAGAACAGGGAGGTAAGCCATTGATATGTTTTCAGTGTAAATCTGGACCCAGTTTGTGGTGCAAATACAGTTTTGCATTATTTTAATCATGTATTTAAACTTTATTTCAACTTCTGCTATTTAATCCATCTGTGTTGTGGAAGACCTCTGCATGTCTTTTTGAGTATATTTTTAAATACAGGTGATAATCTGTTTTTGAATTCTGTTAATAAAAAAAATACCACCTATTAATAGCACCTGCTATTTCACTACTCTTCTCAAATCAATCTAATCTCTCTTTTGCTGGGAAAATAGTGATAGGAATTTTTCCCCATTTCTCAAAGCCCAGAAGCAGTACTTTAAACACTTTACTAAACACTTTAAATACTTTAAACAAGTTGGCTTTCCCCCAGTCTGTCCATTGGAGAAGTAAAGATTAGGGCCTCTCAGTATTGAAATTCTTGCGTGTAGTAATGGCTTTCTTAGCAAGTATAAATTTACTTTTAAAAACCCATAATTGGTCTTCTATAAAAAAAAAATAATGTAAGCAGAGATCTGTTTGTGTCTTACAAAAGAAAATACAATTCAGTTTTGATTATAGTTGCTTTAGCTTCTCACTTTAAAAGTAATGCCAGGCTTCACGTACTATTTTGTCAGTGTAGATTTGGTGGCTTTAGTGGACATGGTCGTCTTGGTAAGCATAGTATGTCAGCTAGTAAAGGATTAACTAATGGATGGGTGTAATTGTATTGGGAATATATAGTTCTCAAATGTGCTCAGGTTGGCACAGAGTTCAGTTTGTGCCCTTGCATGGTGACAGTGCTGGGGAGGGCGTTCTAGAAGGGCATTTTGGTTGGCTGTAAGAGTTGGGTGCTGGGCAGCACCCAGGTAGCTGAGGTAACAGGCTCCCACGGTAACTGGAACGTGGTCAGACAGAACCAAACATGAAACCAAACTGCTTTGTGTCTTGCAGTCCTCTTTAGGCTTAGAAATGCATAAAGGTGGATGCAGTACCCAGAGGAGCAACAGGAACATCACGCTGCTTGGACAGCACTAAAGGCTGACAAGATGAAATGAAACAACCCACTGATCGCCTTACAGGGAGGAAATTATTTATCAGTGTTGTGGCACAGAGATGCATGGCTTCAAAATGTAGCAGATGCAGTTCTTAAATTTTAAATGATTACATAAATAAATGAACGCTGTTTCTGGTGTTCTTCGGGAAAAAAATGACAAAACCAGATGTCCTCACTGATAAAGGAGAGTAATATTATTGGTGAATGATGGTGACTGACAGAGGTGAGGCAGAAAGAAGAGAGCAAAGTGTAGAGCATTTACGTACGATCTCCAAACGTTGAAGAAGCAGTCAGGCTTTTCATTAGGGGAAATGTGGGACAAGCATCAGTGCTGCCCATACACTGGTGCATGTGTCTGTGATGGGGGCATGCTGGGGTTCTGTCTGCATTCAAAACTTTCAAAACTTGAAGTGAAGACACGTAGAGTGTACTCAGTCACTAGCAGACTGCTTTGAATGCCATTTAGAAACAACAACTTTTCTAAATATCTGAGAAATATGTAGGTAAACTTTATTAAAGAAATACTCCCTTTGAACAAATTAATGTGTTAGTAATGTTGTTTGCTAAAAGCCATTAATATCTGAGCTGTTTTAATACTTCATGGTCCAGATGGTTGATAGGTACATCTGCTGAGGAATTAATGCTCAATAGCTACAATGTTGTCATGTACTAAACAGTGAATTAAAAAGCGTGTGCCTGGAGTTACTTCCATAACATTGTTTGAAAAACTGTTTCAAGCATTTTTAAAACTTAGCTTTGTCCAGAATTCATTGCTTTTTAAATCATAGAATAATCTTTGAAATAGGAATAGAATAACAATTGAAACAAGTCAACTTTTGAATCTTTTACACACCTTGATGAGGGGTTAGTGTCCACCCTCAGCAAGTTTGCTGATGAAACGAAGCTGGGGGGAGTGGCTGACACGCCAGAAGGCTGTGCTGCCATTCAGCAAGACCTGGACAGGCTGGAGAGATGGGCAGAGAGGAACCTGATGAGGTTCAACAAAAGCAAGTGTAGAGTCTTGCACCTGGGGAGGAATAACTGCATGNAGGTGGGGAACCTCTTTTCGGTGGTCAGTGGGGACAGGACAAGGGGCAATGGCCTTAAGCTGGAGCACAGGAAGTTCCGCACCAACATGCGGAAGAACTTCTTCACAGTGCGGGTGACGGAGCCCTGGAACAGGCTGCCCAGGGAGGTTGTGGAGTCTCCTTCCCTGGAGATATTCAAGACCCGCCTGGACGCCTACCTGTGCAACCTGCTGTAGGGAACCTGCTCTGGCAGGGGGGTTGGACTCGGTGATCTCTCGAGGTCCCTTCCAACCCCTGCAATTCTGTGATTCTGTGATTAGTATTGACTTGACTCAGTTATTTGATGTCCAATTTTGTCCTGTAGAATTGGAATATTGAAGAGCATTGTGTTGTTGAACAGTCAGAGAAGCATCTTAATTACTTTTCCTCTCATGGTGCCCCTTTACTTTCTGATCCATGATCTAGAGATGGTTTCTGCTAAGGGAATGATGCTGGGGAACCTAATTCAGTTGTACTTGCAGTCTGCTTCATGTTCCCTCAATCAAGCCAGATTTCTCTAAACTTTGGAACCTCTGCTGTACTTGTGGTGTACTGATGTCCAGCACTTACTTATGCATCTGTTTTTTTCTTGCTTGCCAACCTTCCTGTTGTCACATTCTTATGCTTATTGCCACTCTGGGTTGCAAAAGCTGCAGATGTGATCCTTTAGCGATCTCCTTCCCTGTTTTCTGAGAAACAAGTCTTAGCAATTTCTAAGATTAAATCATGCAGTATTTCTTAAGTATTCAATTGGTATTCCAGTCCTCCTGTATGAATCCTGAAAACGGTTCAAACTTTTGTTTTAAAAGAGTAGCATGTGTTTGGGTTTTCTTCAACTAGGTACACACTTCTGGGATTGACAACCGGCAACTTCTACTGCTCTCTTCAGTCTTTTAGTCAGTGGGTTGTGGGATGTGTTTTTTTTTTTTTTTTCTTAAATTTATTTATAGCTGTTTTGCTGGAAAGAGGGGAACATCCTGAACTCAGGAGTCAGTTACCATCCAGTAATTGTATTTTACTCTGAATGGTATTGGAGAGGTGTACCGTGGTCATATTTTGCTTTGATACAATTGTTTTGGCATTTCTCCATCCAAATAATTTCAAGATTTATTTTCTAAGTATTTAACTGCATTTTTTTGCTCACAAGGGAGAGAATTTGAACAGCTTTTTTATAATTCTCCACAGGTGCAGATGCTGAGCAGGATGCTGCTGTCAAACTTGCCCAAGAACGAGCAGAGATAGTTGCCAAGTATGACAGAGTAAGTGAATTTGATAACAATTTAAAGACATTTTATAATGAATTTTGATAATATTTCTGTTTTAAAAATGAATCATGGTTTCCCAGTAGCTTTTGTTTATTTTGTGAAAATACCCCATGTGCCACTAATGTCATGGTTTTGTGATGCACTGGCCTGCGGGTGAGTTAAGTTCTCCCTCCACAGGCAATAAATATTCTGGGTAATCAACCCATTTTTCAGGGGCATGGCAAGTTGCTTCGGGGCTATTTTAAGGTAATGCAGTGGTTTTAGACATGATGAGAGCAATGTGTTTGAGAATGCTAAGTGTATCTATAGGATCGGAGGAACTCTTATTCTACTTTTTATTTGATTCTGTTTATTGTAATAGAAACACTTAACTCATTACAAAGAACTTAATAGATAAGTAAACTGCATTGTCAGGTTGTTTTGAGGAATCAAAGAAATACACCAGGCATTATTTTTTTCTTAAATTACTTGTCAAGTAAAAGCCTGTGCCTAGAATGCCTACACCATATTCACATATTCTTATAACACTTGTGAGCTTTGTAAGTGTCCTTGGGGTACTGTGACATAGACTTGTTTGTAGAGTTTATGAAACATTTTAGATTCCAGACTTAGGAGTGAGTAGCATTAGTTTTTTGATAAGGAAAAAATGTGTATGTGACTTTTATTCTGAGTGGTGGCCTCTCTTCACACCCAGGAACCTGTATGTAGTTCGTATCAAAAGAATGTGTATTTGAAATATATTTCAATTTCTGAAGAAAAAAGAAAAAAAGAAAAGCGATAGGAGTAGGAGAAAGGAAAAGAAATGAGTATTTCATTTAAAAAAAAAAACCCTCAGTGCTGCATTCTGTTTCATAGCTTCCTGAAGTCAGCTCAAGACTGTCTACGGTGTGTACTGTTGTGATCACTCAGGAAAGGTGGACAATGCAAGTAGAGGGCATTGTGTGGGGACCTTGAGGGACTATCACAAGGATTAAGGGCAGATGTGAGATTATTACAAATCTGTGGTTGAAATCAGTGGAGGAAACTTATTCTGTATACAGCTGTGACCAAAAGAGGTGTCCTGTGATGAAAATACTGTTCACAATGCTGATAGAGCTGTGCTGCTTTGCTCTTCTTGGTTGGTTACTTTAGAACTAGTGTTCTTCTACTCCTCTGCTCTACTACCATAGTGTACCAAAGATTATGCTTTGAGTGGCTTAGTCCTGTCTTTGTGTCTTAGTTTATTTTATCATAAACTTAATTTGGCTTTTTTTTTTTTTTCTTCCTAATAGGGACGAGACGGTGCCCAGATTGAACCATGGGAAGATGCTGACTATCGTCTTTACAAAGTTACAGATAGATTTGGGTTTCTACAGTAAGTAGCTGTGTTTGGGGGGGAAAAAAAAAAGTTTGTTACTATTACTATTTTTGTTTTTTATTGTGTTGCCTATTTGGTGAAAATATTTATTACGCCTTTTTGTAGATCTTGTGGAAGCTTTGCTATGTAAATTTTGAATAATCTTTCACTGTGCTTTTCAAATCCGTTTTTAGTTTTTTAGTTCTGTAATGTAATTCTGTTTAGGGACTGAAATGTTTTTGAATTATTTGGGAATAAAAGTTGATAGTCTAACAAGATATGTTGAGCTCAGTTAAATTGCAGATAAAATTTAAGTAACTGTGTTGCATACAAACAAACTTAGCTTTTAGAAAGAATTTTTTAAATTTTATTGTCCTGTTGATCTTTAAATTAAAAAAAAAAACACAAAAATTTAAGGTTACATAATAGCTATATATGAACAACTGTGTATCCTTCAAAGATGAATCTCATTTAGCTTAATTTTTTTAGTAACCCTACTGAAGTGTCTCCTGATTTTGTGCCTAACATTGCGTCATTAAGAGAAGTCAGAAATTACCAAAATCCAGTTCTAATTCCCCTAACAATCTCCCAGTAATCTCTTTTTGGCAAATAAAGGCAATAGCATTAAATTATATTAGAATTTCTGTGATAGGCAAATGGAAAAATCCAACTTGCAGAAACTGAACAGAAACTGACTTCTGCTACTTTTGATAATATCCAGCCAAGAGTGTTTGCTGTTCTTGGTATTTGGCATTTGTTTGAATATACAAATTGCAGTTAGGCTCTCCAGAGGAAACAGTGCTCAGGGGAAAACTTCATTACTAACTATATATTTTTATGCTATTTGTGTGTGTATGTGTGTTTTGTTTCTTCAGGATTTTTTTTCATCCTTCTGTTTTGTAACATTGTTTTCGTAGTCTGTCAATTAAAACAGTCGTCTTTACCTGTACACTGATTTCACTTTACCAGAGTGAGTTATTTTGGTGTATGACTTGCAAGCAGTTGGTAAACTACAGCTACACTACTACATGTCTGGTATCGTAGCTGTCATTGTAGGCATTCTTAATGTAGAACAGATGTCAGAATTGTTTCTTGTGCAATAGTAAAAGGAGCCTCTGCGAAGTTCACCGCTGACTTCAGAGGGAACAGTGACAAGTACCTTCAGATTTGCAAGTGGATTCTTGATTTAGATAGCCTTCAAACTCCTGAACTTTCTGTTACACGGGTTGCGTGTTACCTTTCTCTAAGTGAAGCATGGAGGAATGTTATTAATGTCTGCTGTGATCACTACTGCAGTTGGTCTCTCTTCTGGAGTCTTGGATTTTGTGGCTTCAGTGTCAGAATATCTGAGGTGCAGTGATGGAAATGCTGCTTGGCAAAGTAACGTTTGTCGATTTCCAGGCTACTGTAGCTCTGACTTTAAACTGCTTATGTACTTTTACATCACACTATGGTCATTTTTGTGATCTGACAGAGTAGATGTACCTTACTCATTAGACCATACTTCCATTCCATTAATGTCATTAGTCACTAATGCAAAGTTATGCAGCATTCATTCCCTACATAGCCAGTTTCAAGGGCCGAAATTGGAAAGATTTATAATACATGAGCACTGCACAAATTAACGCGTGTAGATGTTCTATGTCCTCACTAATTCTGTGATATTCATGCATATGTGTTGGCATATGTCTCTTTATATGGCAGATTTCACCTGAGAGTGCTCTCAAAGCTGCTTTATTATTCTTGAAGTAAATTCATTGCAAATGACACTTCTGTTTTCCTGAGAAATCTCTCCTGATAGGAGAAATATAATTGGGATAAGCCTATCAAATGTCTTTTCAGGGAAAGACAATTTACATTACAGTATAGACTTTAACTATGGTCTGAGTTCATTTATACTGCAATACTGACCTTCCCCATTTCTAAAAGAATTTGAACCCAAGCACCATAAATGCAGTATGTGCTAGAAGCTGCAAACAATTGCCTTAATGGTTGTCATCCAAGGCTATTCACTGAAACCTTAGAGGTGCCAGATCAGCACTGCAATGAGCCATCAATGAGAGAGTTAAAAATCTCCAGCTGATTGCTTATTGTGTATTGCCAGCAATTCCTTACTGAGCTGTCAGGACTCATGATCCCTCCTGACCCATGTGTGGTGCTTAAAATGTGAGTTAATGAAGCAGTCTGATGCGCATTGAAAACTGAAAATCTGGGGACAATATCAAACTTCTAGTGATCTAGTTAAGATGAAATCTGCAATGATTGGTCATCTTGTTTATGCTGACATTTTTTCAAATAATAGCTGAAAAACATCTTTTGTATCAGAAGGCTGCGAGGAACCTGACAGAAAATTGGGGCTTGGTTGCACGAGCAGTGGGCCCTGGTCACCATCAGTAGTTTATAAACTTCTCTTTCTCCTTCATGTGCCTTTTTGCAGCTTTCCTTGTCTCTCTGAACATGCATCCATAGTTTAGCTGATCCCTAATAGGGCAGAATAAGAAGGTTGTTTTGAATTGAAGCACTCAAGCTGCCTGTGTAGCATGCCACATAAAAGACATAGAAGATGGTGGAAGAAAATAACAATGAGAGATTTTTAAAGAGCACTTTCCGTCTAGATCTGTGATTCTTTTGGTGTCTTAGTGTCCTTATTTGGATGTCAAATTAGGAATTAGTAAACTTAGAGAAACTGAAGACACTTTCACTTTTATTGTCTTCCCGTGATAACGGTAGAAGTGGGTAAAACTGTTTGGATTTTATTTTGAGAACACTCTGAGTAGAAAAGTACCTTTTTATGTAACAGTTTAGAAATTACCAGTGATTGGGAACAAATATGCCATATCCCTTCAGACAAAATATCCAACCTTGAGGATAACCTTCATTTATGACCCATGGATGAGTATCTGTTGGGCAGCTTTGGTCACTTGTAATGATTGTTGCGATATTTAACATTTACAATCTTTACTTGCCTTGCTGTTGTAAATTTTTAATAAATATGTCTTAGGAACACAATTTAAATTGTTCTCTCTGGTGCCATTTTTTATTTTGTTCTTCTGCAGATGAATATGGAAGTTTTATTTGACTTTGGATAGTAAAAGGAAATTGGTGTGGCCAGGCTATTAAAAACAAAGGAGAACAAAACTGATTGATGCCTAGTGAATGCAGGGAACAAGAAACAGAGTTCAGTGAAAAGTACAAAAGTGTAATTATAAATACAAATTGTTTGAAATGAACAAAAGGAAATTGGATATGAGGAATGAGGTTTCCAGCAAACATGCTAAGCTGTGAAATAACTCCCTGGGGAGCTGAAGGGATCCGTCTCTTGAGATGCTTAACAGTAGAGTCAACAACACAGAGATGCAGTGATAAGGAATATTGTCAGTTGGACTGACTAAATTATAAAGGGAATGTTTTCAATAGTTTGTAGATTGTATGACATCTGTGTATGAATCAGAAAGGGTTAAAATCTCACTATTGGATAAAATGTAGAAAAATTTGCCTTACTTATTACTGTTGTTGCAAGGCACTGGTGGCCTGGTGCCTCCTCCTGAGCTGTGTCCCCAGCGTGGGGAGTGTTTCTCCTCACATCTCCACTTCTCCTGCCTCTAGCTGCTGCCACGTTCAAGCAGAAGACAATACGTTCCTCGAGCTGACTGAAGTTTTGGCACCCAGTGGCTTTTCATAGCAGTTACAGAGCTGGCTGGAGCAGCCATGACTGGCCACGGGGCCTTACACGTGGGTCACCCCAGCAGTCTCCAGCTACTGAAATCTTGCCATTTCTGCCCAGTGCATATAGTGAGGAGAATTCATACAGAGGTGTGCTCTGTTCTGTGTACACTCTAGCACTGGAAGGTTACTTCTGAGGATGATAACTGAGTCATTGACCAAAGGTGCTGGTGTTTTGCAGACACGTTGGTGCCAGAATACTGTGAACATGGTGGCAGTTACTAGGTTGTCTGTGGTACAACCTGACAGTGTGTTTGCTTGGTTCTGTAAGCTTGAGGGTGTATTTGAGAAGAGATGCTTTCAGTGCCTGTTTTTCAAGAGAAAGAGGCCATTTCAGAGCCCAGAGTTCCCAACAACTCTGAGAGCAGAGATCGTTTCTCAGAGCCGTACTGACGTGCCTTTTTGTTGCTGTGATTATGTGGTGTGTGCGCCATTTTGGCCTGGTCGATAGCTGTTCATACCTTACAGTGCCACACTTCCAGTCCCATTACATTCATCTTAGTCTGGAAAGCAAGAAAGGTGAACTAGCGTTGGTTCATTTTGATACTTTTAAATTTAGTCTTAATTGCAGTAGCGTTGTTCATCTTAGAAACTTAGAGACTGTTTTCAGTCAAGTGCTTATGGTCTTCCTCAGTATGGGGAATATGTCTGGTATACATGGGTTAGTGCCAACTAAAACTTTATTCTTCAAGTACATAATGTTTGCCTTTGGAAATCTGTGTTAGGGAGCTCATCTTAGTCTTGAACACAAGAACCTTGAGAGAACAGACCAGTACATTTCTTCCAGGTGCACTGTGGTTACTTGTAAACCTAGAAGATGTCTTTTAAAAAAAAAAAAAACAACCAACATTCCTACTCAGAAAAGCTTCAGCCATGATCCCCATTCCATACATTCTCTCAGAATCCTGGTGGACTCCTGATTTCATGTCACAGTGCCAGAATGCTGAACAGTGGGGCTGTTGTGGAAAATGCCATTCATTTTTTTAAAAGGAACATTTTTTCCTCCAGCATTTCTATGTACAGTCTACCAGTGTTTTGGTAAGACTGAATATTCTTTTCTGAAAAACTTGTGCTTGAAATCATATCTGACTGATGCTTTGTTCTATAGTTGTAGTTGGTATACCATCTCAGTGCTCAGACAAACCTTAATCTTTAATATACAACTTTTCAAGCAAGTAGTTTAGGAATGGGAGAAATGCCTCAGACGCCGTCATGGGTAGTTGTAACAAAAAACTGTTCCAGCTGTTTTTGGAAATGGAAAAGATCAAATGGGTAAATGAGTCTGGTATTCACAGAAAGAGGTTGTTGTTATTTTTTTTGTCAAGGATATGTTGTGAGTTTGGGATCAACCATGTGTCAAGGTACTTCCTTTTCTTTCTCCAGATTTAATAATGAAAGGGTATATATTCTGAGTATGAAATTAAAGCACCAGAGCTTTGCAATTAAAAAAAAAAAAAGGGAGAAGAAAAACAACAAACAGAAAACATAAACAAGACCTCAATCCCAGAAAACTGAGCTCTGAACACCCTTCATTACAAAAAAATAAAAAAATAATAAAAAAAATTCCTTTATTATCTTGAAATCTGGCTAGATATTAAAGTATTCTTAAACTTCTCACTGTGGTCTCTTGTGTCACAGCAACTTTACCTTGTGCATACTTCTTCTGTTTGCCTTTTTTTTTTCTAGCTGCGACCATTGGCAAGGGAATAGCTTCAGTAATGAACTGAAAAGAATTTCTTCATGTTTTGAAGCTCATAGCAGACATTCCTGTAATGCCTTGGGATCTAGGATTTCCCCCTTCCCCCTCCTTGAATTCTTTAGTTCATTTCTTACAGCTTTGAGATGGTTAGAGGAGAACTAATCCGGTGCTTCTGGGGCAATGGCAAGTTCTCTACTACTCCTAGGAACATTTTAAATATACATTTAAATAACAATATAAATATATATTTATTATTATAACAATATAGATATATATTTATTATTTTAAGCCTACAGTTTGAATAATTTAGAGATAAGTTTGTGTATGTCCAAGTGGCCATTATTTGAATTATTTTTATATTTAAAATCTATTAAAGGTTTTAAAGCAATAGAAGAATTCAACAAATCCAAATAACTGTCAGTATTTTGAACTTCAATAAGAATTTAAGCTTTGACTGAAGATCATGGAAGCACATATTTAAAGGCGTATTTTTGTGAATGTATCCTCTTATTTATTTTTTGCAAAACTCTCCAGTTAGCTAAAAGGATGAAGTACCTTTATTCCTTTTTTTGTTTTATTTTTTTTTCTGTTCTGTTAAGGTTCATGATCTTGTGAACGTTGACTAACTGGGGTTTGCAAAACAGCCTGAACTTTGTGCGTGCTTCCAAAATACGATAGAAACTGAAAGCAATGTTTTGCAAATCCAAAGCTCAACACCAGGCTCATGCAGTGGCTGATCCTGTTTGGGCCTTGCAGCACCAGGCTAAAAGTCAGAGCAGAATGAGTGCAACAGTCTCAGCATATTCCTAGGGTGATGTGGAAAACTAAAGTTCCCTCTTTGAGCAAATCTGAAAAACCAAAAGGCATCTTCTTTTGTTTAGGTCTCCACGTAATCACGTCTGTTTTGTGTGCTGCCAGGTTCTGTGCCCCTTAGCACTGAAGCCTTTGATTCTTAGGGAATGTTGTTCGATGACATCAGCTTGGGTCATTCATTTGGTACCTCTTGGAACAATTGAGTTCAGTCCTTTGTCAGACTATGACAAAGCAAAAGGTGTAAAAAAAAAAATCCATCTAGCTAGCATTTATGATTTGTATTATACAGTTTTTTATTACCAGTGTTTGTGTGTATATTCATTTGATTCTTTTATGTATCTGTCTCTACTTATCACCATTTTCTTTTATAAGGAAGCTCTTTAAGACTGCTGTTGTTTTTCTTGGGAAGAAGTAAACTGTCATTGATTTTTAGCATTCATGGCAGATACAACTCAAGGCTGTTTTTTACTTATCTAAGTTGGAAAACATAGATTGTGACTACCATGCTGACTAATAGAATGTGGAAAACATCACAATTTTTTGGATCTTAAGGCACAAAATGGAAATAACAGGAAAAAATACAGTTTGGTCACGGTAGCTTTTCAGGAACATTTTTCTTGTCATTCGTTGGTGGACACCATCAACTGAGTTGTCCTGTTGTTCTTTTGAGCTGTGTCACAGCACAAAAAACTAATCAGCAATTATTTTGAAGACTTTTTGTTTGACCCACACAATATGAATTATTTTCAGATATTATCTTACTAGCAAATTAACTTGTATTAATAGTTATCATAAACCAGAAAACCTGTTAATATTGGTTGTTGCTATAACTTGACTGGTTTAGCTTAGACAGGTTTTTCTCTTCCTACCTCTTCAGTAAATAGAAGCTGGGGATGGATGTGTGGCCTGACAGATGCTACAGTGTTGAGTAGCATCCAGGGATCTCCATAGTGATGTTGGGTAGATTTGAGGTTTATTCTACATAGCTTTTTTTTTTTCCTAGTAAGGGGGAAAAACTACAATAAAAATGCTAATGGTGGAAAATACACTTTCCTTTTTTTTTTCCCCTACATTCGTAAAGCTCTCTTAATAATTTGAGTCAGATTCTTGTGCTGCTTTTGCAGTAGCTCTACAGTGGCTTTCATGGAATTGTACCAATTTACAGCAGCTGAGAATCTGACTCATACTTTTATTCTTTATCCCATGAGGCTCTTAAAGCTTTGAGCAGGCTTTTAGGAGAGTTAGCGAATGCTGGAAATGTGCATCTGGCAACACAATAATCTCAAATAGCAGAATTCGTTCTTTCTCTTGCTAAGATATGTAGCCTACCTGCTCTTTTCCATCAAATTCTGCTCTTTAAATGCATTGCATTTTTATTAGCTCTGTAATGCATTTCTGCAGCATGCTGCAAAAATGAGGTAGCAGAGAATTGAAGAGCTCAACCAAGAATTGTGGGATACTCCATTAAACTTCTCCAAATGAAGCTATTGATTTTTGTGTGTGTGTGTGTTACTGGTGTTTTGCCTCTAACTTTTTAAGAAGGAGCAATACAACAAGTAACAAGTCAACCTCTGTTTCTTTCAATTTCTTGGTAATTTATACAGAGCTTTGCTGAAAAAGAGTACTTCATCTCTACAATATTCTCCACGCATTCCTTAACGCTTTGTATGATGTGCTTGTAGAACTGCATGTCCAGGAACAACAAAACCTCAGTTATTTAGCAGACCCTGCCCATTTGAGTAGGTAAACAGGTGAAGTGTCTTCAGGTAAGAGGTTTAAGGACAGATCACTGAATGTTCGCAGCAGCAAAACAAAAAGTTGCTGAGATGCCAAAACATTCTGGGGAATGGATGGATATTAAAGAGAGGAGCACAGTGTCGGTAATTTGGTAATAATGAAATAAGTGTTCAAGAAAGAGATTTTTATATAATTTTAGTTTTTAGTCTGCATATCAAATCTTAACAAAAGAGTACTGAGCTCATTAGGAGGGTTGAGAAGGTGTTGCTCGCAGTGACACACAGCCCATATCCTTAATTCTCTAGGCAAGATCACTATTGCCAAAGTCATTAATTGATGCAGTGATGTGCTGAAAGAGCAGTGAAATATTGATTCTTAGCAGTTCAGTTATAAATGTAAATGTTGTTACATTTTACATGCTGTGGTCATTCACTGGGGACTTGCTGCTGTTTTCCTTTCCCCTGTTTTCTCCTGAGCTTTCTGAGATGGGATCAGACCTACGTGTCAGGACTGGGCTCTTCCCTCTCCTGGGGAGGGAATGAGCTAGGTTTAAAAACTAAAATAAAAATATTCAGATCTCACATCTTAGGGTTATATTTCTACTAATTCCCTTTTCTGCTAAATAGATGAATATGCCTCATTTTGACTATGGAAAATTTTTTCATAGTAAATCTTCATAATACCACATGAAAACTCTGTTATAATCTTGTACTGTGTACAATGGACTCTGCTGTGATATGTGCTGCATTTCCCTGGACTGATTTTGCTCTGGAATATTCTTTGCTAATCATGTATTGAGGAGCTGCTGCTTGAATAATCTTCTTCCCCTTTTGCCCTGATATACACTGAGGATTTTATTTTATTTAAGGAGGGAAGTCAAAGTTTTATTGGGTTTAGTAATTGAGATTCAGAATGCTTTTTTTAGATTAATCTTCCTAGCATTAGACAAAACCAATATATTTTTTTTTCTTGCTTACTTTCCCAGGGAAGTACTCCTAAAAGAGTAGTGCCTTTCTGTATGATAAAGCCTGGTTTGAAAACATGGTAGTGTTTTCCACTAGATAGATATGTACTAAACATTAATGAAGAGGTTTTACAGATTTTGGGACCCGATCCCACTTACCAGTTGTGGAGCAGCTGATGAGCTGAATTGGATCTCTGCTTGCTGTACACCTGCGAAGTGCTGGGGCTAAGTTCCCCAGAGCTAGGTGAGGAGGCAGGGTGATTTGAACAGCACTGACAGCTGAGCAGTGTGCTGAGCTTGCATCTCTGCTTCCAGGATGGAGTTGATCTCCATTGTGTCCATTTACAGATGCATTGTGATCTTTTGCTTTGTGTTGATGCATTTGAACTTGTTTCTAAAAGTTTGAGGCATGCGTGGCATTTTGCAATAATTGTCATCGCCAGTCGGTGCCATGTTTTGCAATAACGTGATCAGAAGCGTTGCTTTAGTATGAGCTGTGGTTACTACGAGGAACTCTTTGGTGCTTTTGCTATTCACTTTCTCTCATGCTTGGTTTTTAAAGTTTGAGTTTTTTGTGCTAGCCTGATGAGTAGTTGGTCATTTAGTCAAAAGCTGTTGTGTGAAAGGTGTATAGGACTGACCTAGGAGGGGTGAGGGGAAGCCACACTTTCTCTCCCAGGTTGTGAGCTTCACAGAGCAGCAGCCAACCACCTGGAGCTGGAACAGCAGCTGAAGGGCTGAACTCCTGCATTGGACTTTATTGCCCCAAAAGGAGAGCAGTAGGATTTCAGGTGTACCTTTCTCGAGTTCTATTTTTGGTGTCTATTTAGTTTTAGCTTCCCCTGAAAAATTTTGGCAGCTTTGCCTCTGCGTTGTACTTTTGTGGCTGCAATAACATTTCAATATTTTTATATTTAGAAGCTACCAGTAAGTTCTTATGTGCTTTTGGACTGCTATTTTCAGTCATTTTCTATTGAATGGTTCTTCTGCTACTTGCATGTAGGTTCTTCACAAGGAAGTAAGGAATGTTTTGTCACTTTTTATCACTCAGAGCAGTATGGATTTTTTTTTCCCCTAAAACTGTGTATCACAAATGTGCTCATTATTTTAGTTTATCCTTGGGACTGGAGTTGAAATTTGAATTTTAAATCCATTCCTTGAATTGAGTTAGCGCGGGCTGTCACTGCAGCAACTCTGCAGATTCAGAAAGAAGTGAATGCAACGTGGCAGGGATGTTTAATTGCAAGCACAAAAGTAAGCTGCAGGATTAGTCTGCAACCTAAGAACAAATAGTGTGGTTTTATTAACAGCTTCTATTTCTTCAACTGAGTAAAAGATCACCCACTGTATACTGACAATTTGTAAGCTACTTCTTTTTGTGAGGAGTTAGGTAGCAGAACTGGAAAAAAAAGTCTCTGAATATGGTAATACATGATTTAATTTACACTATATGTAAAGCGGTGTGTGTTGGTTTTAAGTTACTGCTTAAGTTCTAAAATGTAAGGATTTAACACATTCATTATTAGCATACATATTTCCTACTATATCTAACATCTATTAAAGAATGTTGGGAACAGTCTGAGTGTGCTTCGCTGACACAGATTAGGTCTGGGTGGCAGGTTTTTCATTTTTCTTTTTTTTTGCTTAAGTGCAAAGATGTCACTTATGACCAAGTGACAAAGCCACCTGTCCTAGTTTCTAACAGANCATGACCAAGTGACAAAGCCACCAAAATAGAATTTCAGACTGCAGAAGTTTGTTTTATAGAGGCAAATGCAGGTACATAAAGCATTAAACTTCAAAAGTAAAAAAAAAAAATAAAAAAAATACATAGTGCTGGAGGACTACTGTCTTATTTAATTATGTAGGAATACACTGTGTAGCACATGACGTTTAGCTCAGGTGAAGCTGCTAAAATGCAAGTCCTGTGTAATTATGAATACATAAGTTAAGTAAGCCGTACAGTAACTACCCTTCGAGCAGTACTTAAAAGCAAGGTATGTATAAATGCTTAAAGAAAAAAATGACTTTGTTTAGATGTTTGTGTATGGAGTATAAATCAGAAGCAAGGTAGAGAAATGCATTCTTTTTCATTTGTCTTTTAGCCACTTCAGTGTTGTAAGGTGGCTTTAGCTTTTTATCTCTTATTCTTGAAATATGATTCCGAGAAGATTTTTTTGACCTCCATGTTTATATTTAATTAAGATGACATCAGAAATAACTGGAAATGCTGCTGTGCTCGATTATGTGGATTACAGATTTCGTCAAAGGTCTTCTGATCCCAGACTAGGAAAACTTTAAGTTTGCGTGTAGGATATGTCTTTTGCTAAAGATACAAGGAAGTCTGTGTTTTAGTGTGTGGCAGTGGAAATGCACGTATTCCTTGCTATACATTTCTCAAGCATTTTTTGTATCGGCAACAAAAACTTTGTAGTGAACTTATCCCAAGCAGGAAGGTACTTTAGTAAAAAGTCACCACTTTTGAGATTTAATTGAATTTGATATATATTTTATTTTAAATCTGAGAGCGTGCGTTACTGCCGACTCCTGGATGGGGACTGCCTATTCATGGCATTGTGCTGTGCACATTGGCAGCAGCAGAACCCACAAATAATAAGTGTAACTAAAATCCAGTCATGAAATCACATCTGATCCAATCTTGTGCCAGCACTAAATCATTTCTTGTAGCATATTTCCTGATAATTATGTTGTAGAATACCATATTGGCTTATCCAGTATGTTCATTAATTGCTTTGGCTTGCTTATGAATTTTAACAAACTTCTGAGAGCTGTTTTTTAATCTGTCGTAGTCACCACCCCCGTACTATGCAAAGGTTATTTGGTGAATGATCAGGGATGATTAGAGGAGCAGAGCTCCAATTATTTTGGTAGACACACAATGAAAACTGTAAGTAATAAAAATAAAATGTGTAATGGAAAGAAGAAGGAAGGGATCCATGGAGTTTTATCTGTGGAAAATCCATCATTTAGTTTAAAACACAGCTTGCTTGCTTTCTCTTTGATGTTCTCAGGAATCTTTTCCACGTATTATTGGTTTTGAAAATTATACTGTTACATTTAATTTACACCTAAAGGTTGGAAGAGAAATCAATGGTTTAAATCAGAATTTGTCTGAAAATTAACTTGTTTGGACTAAAAGATCTGAATTCCACACTGTCTGAATTGTGTTTTAGTGAGTATTTAGTGAATTGTGGTTTAAGGAGTGGAATAATTAAACCCTACGTGTAAAGAAAGGCATAAAATTGAAATATTCAGTCGAACTTATAGTGGTTAATCAGTTTTTTTTCAGCTGACTTCAGAAAACAGTTTGCTTTGTAGCCCATTTTGTGGCGGTGATTTAATACAGACAGGAAAATAATAATTCTAAGGAGCAACATGATGTATCTGGCGATTTTCATGGTCTTATTTCATCTTCCCTAATGTAAGATTTGTCACCTAACTTTTGAACAGAGTTCAACAGATAAAATATATGACATGAGGCAGTGACATGGAAATGATAATATACAAAATAAGGTTGCATTCTGTTGCGATGCACTGTTTTATGTATTTATAATATAATTTATTGCTGTGTCAGTTTTATGTGCCCTGTACCAGAAGCTGAAGGGGAGGCAAACCTAAGAGAGCATGTAGTCAGTATTGATTTCCCAATGTGAAGATGCTGATTTTTTTTGTCCAGTAATGGTGTAGACTCCTACAACTCACTTTTGACAAATTGTGACACAGCCTAATAACTGCTCATGCTTGGGAAAGTTTACTTCTTTCTGATACATTTGAGTACTGAAGTGTTGTTGCAGTTTGTAACTCAGCAATTTGAGTTATGAATTATACAACAAAATCTTTCCATTTGTACTCGAGCTTTTCTTCTTCAAATAACAACTGAGTTCTTCCCTTCCTTCTCACTCATCAAAAGTGCCACAAAGTAAATTTATGGTTTTCAATTCTATACTTTAGTAATGCTTTTGTGGGTGTTTCACTCACGTATTGCTTCATCAAAGAAGTTCCAGAAAGACACAAAATCCAAGACTGGACTTTTTTCAGCCATTCCTTCAAATTCATTCTCCTAGTTGGCAGCAAATATATTTTTCTCTTGGATTTAAACACTTAAAGTTGCATCACAACTGAGAAAATGGAACCCCTCCACCTATTTCTTTGTGATTGAGTAATGAGACCATGAAGGTAAGTGTTCTGCAAGGAACATTTCCCACATTGTGTTTAATGTGTGATGCTGAATGTGGCTCCAAAGTGCTTTTCAGATAAAATGTACATGCTGTGATGCTGGGTGGTGCTTGTGCACTTGGTGGTGCATTGAGAAAACAAGCAGGAAATAGTGTGAGAAGCTATTTTGTGACTGCACCACAGATTTTGTGAGAATTTGTGCTTTTTAATACATGTGATGGTGAATTCAGCAATACGGAAATTGATTGGCAAATTTTGATTTCTTTTTTGTTTCTTTTAAATCAAAGAATGACTTGTAGATATGGTTATTTCTGCAATGCTTTGCAGGATGAAGGACCCCTGAGTTCTCTCTGGGGTGAGGAAGGCTCCAGCAGTAGGGAGGGGTTTAAGCACGTGGCGTGTCCTTAACCAGAAGTTTTTAAGACATGAAAATCCAGGTGGCAAATTTGAATGTAATTGCAAACAGGTTTGGGAATCTGTTGAATGAAGTAATGTGAGGAAGTCTTTCCTTGTGTTTATGTTGAACAAATGTATCCAAGTGCTGTTTAAAGATGACCCGTGGAAACAGCTGCAGTTGATAGGTGACTGTAGGCTTGTGAAGTCTGAGCTGTTTTCAGTGCATTAGAAGTCCCACTGTTACTCATGGAGACGAATCACAACATACAGCTTAGTGGTCAGAGCCATAGATCTGCTTGTTTGGTTTTCTGAAGTGTTATGTACTTACGCAGTTAAGATTAATACTTCTTCTTAACAGTTGTCTTAAAAAAAAATGCATGAAAATCTTTATTAGCCAACGTGGTGGATATAAATATGTAAAATCAATTTGGCGTTTATAATCTGATTAAAGTAAAATAAGACAACAACAAGCAGGCATTCTCAATCAAATCTTTCCTCTTCAAAATGAAATGCTGTTTCTCTGAACAAATATGCCGCTTCTCCTTTGCGTGCAGTTCTCCCAGGAGTGAGGTAGGAGTCCAGATTGAGAAATGGGAAGCAGACTTTCAGCCAGTATCTCAGGACACTGCCCCTGAGACCTCAGGGTGTGTTTCCTATCAGTGAGATGTTCTTACAGAGCCTTCAGGAGGAAGCAGGCTGCAGTGTGGGCTGCCCAGCGTGCAGGTGGCAGGAGGGAGCTGCTTACACCTTGCTTTGTGCCTGGGGCGACGACGCATTCCAGGTGTAATGATTCTTGGTTCCTGTCTGATTACAGGGGTGGTTTACCCACCAGTTACTCTGCTCTGTGCAATGATAAGGCTGTGTTTCTGCTAAATGACACCTTATTTACATGAGCTCTTTTAAAAACTGCCTCTAGGACTCTTCTGGATATCAAGTATTGTACGGTTCCAAGCTAACGATGTTGATCAGTCCTCCCCTTCTTCATTGTATCCCCATGAATATTTTTAGAGCTGCTAAAGGAAAGCAGTCGTCTTAGAGCAAGATGTGGCTTCTGTTAATGCTGTTTACCACTTCACCTTGTTACTTGATGAAGTACACAGATAAAAACGTAAAAATAAAAGTTCAAACAGGCTGGAAATGAAAGGAGACAGTTCAACATTAAAAGAAGTAGTTGAAGCTATAAGAAAATGGGATTGCGTAGGCTGGAGGAGGAGGGAGAAAACTGGAAGACTTCCAATCCAATAAAAGTAGATTTGTTAATAGATACTGATTTTGTGTCTGATGGCACCCAATACTTTTTAGAAAAAAGAAAAATATACAAGATGCTGCTGCCTGGAAAATACAGTATATGGAAATGTATTTATTTAAAATTTCTTCAGGATGTTGAGAGAGTTTGTTGGCCCCTTATGCCTTTCCTTCAGTCCTTACAGGACAAACCTGAATATCACGTATGTGAGTACATGGGCGTAGTTAGCACAGCCTGGTTAATTGAGTGCAAGATCTCCACAAACTGTTGGGTTCCAGCCCAGTGAGTTACTGAGCAGCCCGGGACGAGTCACAGCTCCTCTGGGCTGTTATCCCAGCGCTCAGCTGGAAGCAGCATCTCAGGGAATGGAAGTACAGGGCTGGCTTAGCGTGCTGCTGCAGCATTTTGATGCTTAAAATATATAGGTGTATGGTATTAGTGTGTGGTTCTGCAGCTAAAGAAATAACAAGCAATGCTATCATCGGTTTGCTGTTGGGTTAATTTGTCGAGGCAGTAGGGTGTCAGCTTCCCAACACAAAAGAGCCTTCTATCACTGCTCAGTACATCCAGCAATGCCTTTTGTTTGTACATCAGTGCTTATTTACAAAATTAGCAGAGAACACAACCTTAATAAGTTGTTGTGAGTTGTCCATTCCTTTGTGAGAAAATGAAATTTGACTAATCGTTCATGTGATGAGTTTCCATGCCAGATTAGAAGATGTGGAGACAAGCTGTCAAGTGGTACCAGTTCGGCAGAGGAGGAGCTGTGCCCTGTGCGAGTCCGCAGGGCTGTGGAGCCATCAGCCTGGTGTCTTACGTGCTGCCCACAGCACTGGGAAGAAAAAGAGTCTCTTGTTTGTGCAGCCAGCTGCTCATATGCTCCTCAGGGCCACGAAGAATGCAGCGACTGTACGCTCCCCGTGCTGCTCAGGGAGGCTGACTCCTCTGCGGGAGGTAGAGCAGAACAGAACAGCTCAGTTGGAAGGGGCCTTCAGAGATCAAATCCAACTGCAAGTGCCTGCAGCTGAGGAGATTATTCAGAAATTTGGTGTGGGGAGAGAAGGGATTGCTAAAAAAAATGAAAAATTTGAAGTGAAGTTTGAAAGGCTTTTAGTGATCTTTGTAATTAAAAACAACACAACAAAAAACTAGAGTAGATTAGCGAATAGATATTTTTTCTTCCTCTTTGCTTATTGTTTCTCAAATACATTTAATTTCTAGGTGATATTTGACAAACACAGGGCCCACATTCAGCTTGTTAGTTTAATTGTGTGGAAATAGACACGATAATATCCATCACTTGTAACTTCAGGCAGTAGTGAATATAGGCTCCTTCTGGTGTGTTAGGCACTGAGACTGCATGGGATTTTGTTGGGTTTTGATCTTGTTCTTCAAGAAAACTTAAAGATACTGGGAAAGTGCTTCTGAATGAGCTGATTCTGTTCTTTGCAGTGCTGTTCAAACGATGAGCTCTCTTGGTTTTTGATTTTGTTCCTAAGATGTGTACTGGAAACTAGGGGAGAGAGGTGGTGTCTCCTAAAAGGTGTTTATTGGAGCAAGATTTTCCATTAGGTGAAGTAATTCAAATGTATTTAATGATTCAGATAAAACTTCTGAATTTGAAAGGTCATCTTTTAAGTCTTTAAATGAAATAAATGAGAAAAACTATAACCTAAGCATTTTGCATCGGATTATTCTTACGCTGACTGCAACAACTGAGCAGGGATGGTAGATTTCAGTTTCCATTTCCGCTTTTGTAGCATTTCCTGGCAAGGATTTATTTTTCACCTTTGCACAGATTTGATGCTTTTCTAAACTGATGGGTTTTAGTGTCCTCACCATAGCTGTGAGCAGGAATTCTTGTTATTCTGTATTAATTCTTATTATTCTGTATTAAAACTTAGTAGGAATTTTTCTTTTTCTTTTTTTCTTTTTGTGAAGGATTTCACACAGTACTCCTTTTTTAGCCTCTTTTAGAAAGGATTTTGTTGGGTTAGTTGTCTGATGTGTAGAGCAGAAAAAGGGAACCTTGCTACTGAGATGAGCTGCTGTGTTTTCAGAAGCTGCAGACGATGCATACAAAGGCAGGAAGTCTCATTTGGCATCAAAGTGGTCCAGTTACTTTTGATATGAAAAACATAAGTTTCTTTGATACGAAAAACATAGGTTAGAGCCCTCAGAATAAAACTAAAATAAAGTCTGAAAATATATTGGTTAAAAGGCTGCTTTTCAAGGTTTTTCTTTATAACCTGTCTTTTTAGTTAGGCTATGAAGTGGAAAAACTGTATTTTAAAATATTAATTAGATGCATACTAATAAAACAGATTTTCTTTTTAATCCTCCCTCCCTGTTAATCAGAGTGAGATATCGAAGCTTTTTGAAAACTAAAGGTTACCTTTCCTAGATGAAGCAAAGTCTCTGTGCCTTTCACGAGGTGCAGGAGTAAGGAAGGACAACTTTTTGGAGGGGTAATTCAATGGTATGGTCAAGTAAACATGGGGTGGGGTTAGGATTCTTACATTTGGAAATAGCTGGATTTCTAAAATAAAAATGTACATAAAATATGCAATAGTGTGAAATTTTTTCATTAGAAAAACTTATAATTTAAAACTGCATTTAAAGAAAATTTCAGTTTCATGTCAGTAGTGCAGTACAGGGTGCTTTAAGAGAAAAATTATTATTTGTTTTAGTAAAGCCATTGGCTCTGTTCGAGCTGTTCAATCTGTTCTGATTCAGAAGGTTTAATATTAGTTATATTTTCTTACTTAAAATGTGAATTATTGTGTTTAAAAAACTGAATTCTAAAGGTTTCTGGATACCATTGTAATAACTGTCTAACATAGTTCTTGTTTTACTCATTGCAGCATTTTGCTACTGTAAATGATTACCTGTGAGAACCTATACAAAAATGATTATGTGCCAAGATAAGCCTAGAGTAATAGGAATTTTGTCTTTATTTTTAGTCCAGAAGAGCTTCCTGTCCACGATGCAGCGATAGAAAAGGTAAGTTCAGTGTCTTCCAGTTTTTTTTAAGAAGCAAACTTTTATGTTTTTGTGCCTTTTTAATATAAATTATTGTGACATTAGAAAATGAAACATTTTAGTAATTTGAACTCCCAAAAATGTGTTCCAAGTCCCAGAAGGACTGTGGTCTTTGAGGCCATGTTAACAAACCCACAGGTCCCTTGGGGGCCCATGCAATATTGTAATAACTCCTGGCAGTGAGACACAGGTTTTCCTCACTCATCATATGACTCTGTAAAGTAAATAGAGCTGTTTAACAGATTGCACCCAGCTCTGCCCCCAGAGGGACCCAGCTGGCAGGTGCATGTCTGGGGTGAGACCTGCTGTGTCAGTGTCACGAGCTGTCCCCAGCCATGCTGGGTGGATGCATTGGCCAGGCGAGGTGGCACCTTTGATGCTGAGGCATCTGCTGCCTTCCCCTGGCGAGCGCAGCATGCCTTTCTCGTGTGGTGAATGGTGACAGATAACCTGGCTGTCACTCACTGCAGTGTGATGAGCTCCGTTGTAATGCCGAGTTGACATCCAGATGTGTTCTACACCTGTAAGACCTGCCAGCAGCTCTAGTTCAAAAAGCTTCCTACTATTCTAGAATGCTGGAGAACAAGTGTAGGAACTGGTGTTTTAATAATGTGGAAAGCTTTTACTAAAAACACTGGGGTCTGAATTTCTATTTGTCGTGGCCTAGATGTGTTCCTTCCAATATTGATGGCGTTTTCTATGAGCCCCTTTCTTATGTCCAAGATTTGATCAGTTCCATACTGATCTTGTCTATCATCAGAAAACTTGTGAAATATTTAAAATTGTATGTTTAAAGTTATCTCTCTTGACTGCACAAACAAGTAGAGTGCATGGAAGAGAGATGGAGTGACTTGTCTTAAGCTCAGCTCTGAATATTAAGAGCAGTGTTTCCAAATATGAATTATTGCCTTCCCCACAGAAACTGAAGGAAGGAGTCAGTACAGGGCTAGCAAGAAGTCTTTCTCATAAAAGAAATGAACTTCTGAGTCTCTTGTTTTGCATCAGTTCATGTGTATTTCTGCATACGCAGCCTGAAGTAGTTGCATTTTCCTGCCATGTTCCATTACATTTAATAACATATTAAGCCTATATATAATTCTGTTTCCATCCAAAGGACGCAGCAGGGTGGTGAGCCTATGAGCATAAACATTAGACAGCTTGCAATTAGAACGGTATATGTGTTTGGGAGCTCTGTTTCGCTGTGACTTTGTAGTTAGCCTTAAATTATTGGGTGAAAATAGTATCTCACTTCTTTGTCCCATACTTTATTCACGCTGTCTCAGACAAAGTGTCAGCATAGAAACTGTGTTTATTGAATCAATGTTAAATGGCAAACCTAGTTTACTTCTGTAATCATACAGGGACGCTCCCGCGTTAGGCTCCTCGTTATACTCCTGATGATATCCTGACCTCTGCTGGTCTGAGGTTTATCTGTCTTCTATCAGTGGTGGTTGAGTCTTTGCTATTTTCAGGATACCAGTCACAGGATAATTAGTGTCGTGTTGATGTAGGCTAACACTTGAAGCTTTCTGTGCAATATCTTTTAAAGTAGCTGATTTGGCAGGGTTATATATGCTTTCCTTTTGACTTAGGTGTGAATTAAAAAAAAAAAAAGTCATGCTTTGATTTAGTTTGCAGCTTATGCAAAGGGCTGTATATCCTTGTGAATTTTGAATCTCTCTTCATACACATTCTAGTGTAAAGCTCAAGGTGGGTTTGCTTGTGTCTTTGCACTCATGTTTTTGTGTGTAGTACTTCTGGAATAGGCGTTATTACTGTGACTGCAGAGTACTGTTAATGCTTTGTTTACCTTGCTGGGCGTTTGATGACTTAAAAGGCATCGTGCTATTGTCCTACATTATGAACTAACCTTCATATGAATCACACAACACATCGGAGATAAAACTAGGGGAGGAAAGATGATTCAGAAGAGAAAAGTGGGCAGGAAACTGACCTCAGGAAATTTTGAGTCTGTTTCAGACTGGTTTTGTCTGAGGCCTCTGCTAGGGCATTGCCCTGAGCCTCAGCTCTAGCACACTTACCATCTAACAAGGTAGAGTGCTGCACAAAAGGCTCTTCTTGTTTTCAGTAGTGTATTATTTACTGACACCAGAGTGAGAAACCTTCTCCTTTTCAGTTAAGGATTCTGTGATTCCCAATGGGAAAAATGCTTCAAAGTGTAAAAAATACACGGAAGACTGATAAATGGATTTACTTTTTTGGTGACAACTACATGGAACTTGTCTAAAAAGAGCAGCAGCAGCATCCCTCTACTCTGCAATGAGCTGCTTCTGATCTATCCATGTTTTCAGTGTTGCACCTGTTTGACATGAAAGTGAACATAATTCAGACTGAAAAAAATAGCTAAAAATTTTAACAACTGAGCACAGAAATAATTGCTATTTTGACTATAGTAGCTTTATTTGAGAACTAGGATAAATTGACACAGAAGACATAAAAGCTTGAACAAACATACAATTGAAGTGAGCTTCTGGCTCAGAAGACCAAATATCTTGAAAGTAGATCAAACATACAAACAAAAAGACTGTAGGAGCAGATGGGTTTTCATTTTTCTTACCAATTATCTGAAAAACCTGTTGAGGGCAGAGACCTTTTCTAGCTTGATAGCAGTGTTATTGCAGCAGAATAAACTATTCCTAGAGAACATCTGCTTCTGAGATGCTGGAGATATTTATTTCTTAAGGAGGTTCGATGTGTGGAGGAGAACCAGAGGCAACAATGCGAAACCTATGAAATTTGGGAACCAGTAGTTTTTCTACAGTTTCCATCTAACAAAACTCTTAAGAAAGTGCTTTGTTTATTTATTTATTTTAAAAGTAGTTGAGAAATTACCAGCTGCAGCATGGAACCTGAACAAGAATGTGGGCAGTTGATTGCAACAACAACCAAACAAACACAAACCCCCATATTTCCTGTAGACCTTATGGGCTGAATCATGGCTGGAATGGATCTAAACAGTCATTGAGTTGCACTTTTGTTAGTGCAAGGCTTTGGACTCCTGAATTAAAGAATTCCTTTGCTTCTCTTGTTGATGGCCAAGAAAGAATGCATAAAATCTGATGAGGAATAAAAGCTAGACGTAGAATTGCAATTCAACTGAGACAATAAGTAATAATTTTCATTTATATTCTCCCCAACACTTCAGATACAGTTAATGAGAGTATTAACAAGTTTCCAGTATCCTGCAGAGCTTTGAAATTAATCCCTTATATTCCGACATTGATTCATCGTTAACTGTAGAAACAGAATATCTTTCCTGTCTTGATCAAGACCTGAATGTGAAGTGGAAGGTGGAGGGGCTGTGTTTTCCCAAAAACCTGAATATTTGCTTAGATTCATATTTGAGGAGACAACAGTAGCCACAGGCAAGTTTTCTGCTTTAGCTTTTTCAGTGTTGATCCTCAGCTGCAAAGCATTATACAGCAGTTGAAATAGCTTTGTAAAAATAAAACCAAAATCACTAAACATCCCTCATCCCCCATTACAGAGACAATAGCTTTCTACTAGGAGAGACATAACCCACTTTTTCATCAGAGCCAACAACCATGTGAATTTTTGACTGTGAAAAGCCAAAGTGCAAAGAAATTCTGGGGACTCAAATGCCTCATTGCAAGTGCTTCTTTGATTCCCAAATTCAAGATGCTGATGCAAGTGTAGCTGTCTTTAAGGTTACAGGGTTGCCCTGTTCTTTTAAAGACGTGTAACATAGAAGTGTGACATTCACATCTGCTATGTTATTCTACTTTAACTTTGAAAAGATAGTGTTTTGTTTTGAATTCTTGTTTTATCCCCTTGATACTGAAATATTCTTGCTAGTAACCTATAGTTTAATCACCTTCAGAAGAAAGCATTGATGTTAAGATACAGGGCCATTTAGGTAAAAATGTACCGTGCAACACAGAATTATAGCAAAACTTTGTAGCTTTTCATTTCCAGAAATAGAACTTATTCTCATTTTCGCTACCATGCTGTCACTCTTACATACACTCACATATGTCCTTTATTTAAAGCTTATGAGTTTCTAGTAAGGTCAATATATACTGGTTTGTTTCTGTTAAGGAGTATGGTGCATTTTTGTGCCTTTTAAGAAGGGTTGATTTGTGTGACTGCTGGCAAACAGCAGCTAACTGTCTCAGACAAGTCTGGTTAAAGAAGGCCATCGTTTCAGAGTCAGCAAACTTAAAATGTTTGCAGCAGAAATTATTTGCCTGAAAAATCACTAAGTACCGAAACAAGTGAACATGTTTTTGCTATTTGCCAGCAATGTCTTGAGAAGAAGCTTCTATAAATCTTACACTTAAAACATTTCCACAAACAGACAACCAAAGAATGGAGAAAACTCACTGTCAGCACTGTGTGAACAATCGTAGTTTGTAAGAGGAGTTTAAGTAACTGGTGTTACTCTTTGTTGTTGTTCTTGAATAGGACCAGAAGTTGATGATACTTTATTGATTTTTTTCTCTCAATGTTGTTAGGAATACATTAAATAAATAAGTTTAAGTATATTCATCTTGAAAAGATTAACAAATTCTAATTTCTTTTCAGCAAAAACACCTTGAAATTGAAAGAACTACAAAATGGCTTAAGATGCTGAAAAGCTGGGAAAAGTACAAGAATAGTGAAAAGGTAAAGTTATGCATGGTTTTCCATTAGTTATCCCTTCCAAATGAATATGTAACTTTAAATTAGGTTGTCTTGTTTTCTGATCAGAAAAAATACACATGGAAGGAAAAAGGGTTTTTTGCTTCCAATATACAATAATAAGCAAACAACAAAACAAAACAATACCCACTCCTCACCCCCCCTCCTCCTCCCAAAGTGGAGGTCAAATGCAAGGAATTTTGACTCTGTAAGCTCTTTAATCATAGTAATAAATGTGTGTTGCATTGCATTGTGCCTGCACTCTGGGTTGGGAAGTAGGATCACGTTGTGAATTGTGTTCATGTGACTGCAGAATGATTTGTGAAGCGGGTGCAGTGTTGGAGCTGCTTGTATTGTCTTGCAGATAGCTGCTGTGTAACAGAAGTTGTATTTCACTACACTTTGAAATGGGAAGGAGGGAAAAAAGAAAATCTTTGGAAGCTTGAAAAGTGGGAACATATTTTAATGGGAATAGCTGAGTTCTGTAGGAATCATCAATCCACTTTCAAGGATTATGAATTTTAACTTGGGGCTGTTTTTTTTTAATTCATTTATATGATGGATATTATTGTAATTAATATTTAAAGTTACTCTTTTGAGGTACTGGTGCCATCTTATTAGGATCTGAGAGGTTTTTTTATTATTAATCTTCTATGGTTTCAATTCTTCTTTGTTTTTGTTTAGTCACTGCTCAATGAAAACTGCCTTGAATAACTCTCCAAGGAAACTGATTAGTCATAACATGGGGCATACAGTTTGATGTTTAAATTATCATGCTTGCCAATGGAGATATCTTCAGAATACCCCGAGATGCATGGTTTCTCTGCTAAAAGGAGAGTTTCACTGAGTAAATTTTAAAGTAAAAAGTATAGGCAGCCATTTTGTGCCCTATCCTCCTTGGGAAGTCTGTTTTTTCTGTAAATAATTTGCAACACCATTCGTAACCTTTAAGAGAAGAGATTTTTGATGGTAGGAATGGGATCTACTTTTTAATATAGTACCTTCTAGCTTGATTGGCTTTTATTTTGGGATCAATATGGAAGAACTGTTCAGGGATAAATCCCTGTAATATACTGGCAGCTACATAACCATGTCCAGCAGCACTACAACTTTTTTTGATTTAAAGAATACATAAAAAGAGTAAAATGGTTTTTATGTGAAGTTACAGGTGAATTTTAAATAAATGAATTATCTATTAAAGCTCTTTAACACTGCTTTGGGGATTTTTAGTTACAGAATTATTTTAACCTAGGATGACAAGTAGTGATTGGGGGGTAATGACAGCAGTTGGGTTACATTTAGGTATGCCATTAAGGGCTAAGTTCTTTTACTCACTTTGAAAGGTAAGTGGGGATTGTCATGTGAATAGTTTCTTTGCTCTGCATGTAGTCTTAGTCATCTCAAATCTGTTTGGTGCTGAGATGCTGAAAGCATGGGGGAATTTTGTCTGGGGAAAAACTTGCTGGAGAGACTGTATTCCCACCGCTGTACTCTGAGGAGGTTCTCATGATAATTCCTGTTCTGGCTGTTCAGTGGCTAACGCACAAGATATGAAGTTCCCAGAATCAAATTCCTTTTACTCAGTAGGGCTTAAAACTCACATTTTCTTCAGGGGATTCTGTTGATGTTTCCTGGTGTTGCTGATCTGTCTGTGGTTTGCTGAGGACAGGATAACTGTTGCACATCCCAGCTCGCTGCCTGGATGAGTGGCCTGCAGAGTTAGCTCGCTGCCTTACAGCCCTTTGTTTCACTGGGTTATTTTGCCGAAAGTGGAAAAGCTTCAAAGGGAGAGACTGAGATGAGAATACTTGTTAGAACAGTAAGCAGAGAAATAGGAGATACCTACAACTGAAATGAAGGAATTGTAATGTCCCCTACTCATAATGTCTACATGCTGCCTTTGCTTTTGAGACTAGTAAATGTCTTGTACTTTGCTTTTCTCAAACACACCAAAAGCAGTTACTGCTGATTTTCAGGGTATCACTTTTAAAACTAAAGCAAATGCATAAAGAAATAACTTCCTTCCCAAGTTTTTTTGTGCCATCCTACGTTCTGTTGGTAACGCTTCTGGCTTTGTTTCTTTATTGCTGTGACTGACTGAAGATATGATCACAAATGAAAAGGATGCTCAAAAAAACCTGTAGAACAGCTCCATAGTTTGAAATGAGTACGGCAAATACAACCTTTCAGGAAGCACAACAGCTATGTGTTGTCTAAGCAGCAGTGGTCTTCCTCTTCAGTGACACCAGTCCATTGTACATCGACTTAACTGAACGATCCTCTTCACCAAGCACGTGGAAGGTATAGTGGATCAGCTGAGCAGAAAGAGCCTTGATTCATGTAACAAATTATAGACTGAACTATAAATAGTGGCAGGAGTAATTCAATATGTTCATAAAGGGGATGAACTTTGCTTGAGGCTAGGAATTTTCAGTGGTTGCTGGACTCCTCTGATGGAGCACACGAGGCTTTAAAAACAAGGACGTTTTTGTTATTTTCTTGCATCAGAACATAAACAATGCAGAATCAATCCCCTCCTCCTACCTAGCATGCAGTGGAAAATCAGATATTATTTTCCTCTGCTCTTTATGGAAAGTGATGTTCTTAGGATTGTATAAATTTCAAAAATAAAGACAGTTTTTATATGTTGGAAGAATGCACCAACTTCCCAGCCCAACTTTTTGAAGAGCAGAAGCAATAAGTTGCAAGAACAATTCCTGACTCTTGCTTTCTGTCTTCACTTGATTGGATAAAGGGTTAACACTAGAGGAACACGTTACTGAAAAAAAGAAAGGACCTGGCCTTCAATGGTTTCTGTGCATTCAGACTGCTCCTGAAATCAGCCTTGCATAGAAACAGCACTGAAGGGAGCATTGCTGCGACAACAAGGACAACAGTAATAATGTTGCAGAGTTATGGATTATAATTGTAATGCTGGCTTGGTTTTGGAAAATGACATACTTGAGAGAGGGAGAGGCAGAGAAAGTAATGGTCTCAAGGATGGAGCAGGTATTACAAAGTATAGGACTTCAGAAAGCTGTTTTGTAATGAGCCTTCATAACATACAGCTGAGATAGTTTGGGCTTGAAGAAACCTGTTCATACTGTACACATACTATAAAGGAAATTGTGTATTTGGTTACATTATCCAAAACTGTTGTATATCTAATTGCAAAATACAGTTTTCTCATTTGCAGAGCTGCCTAGGGGCTGCTTCCTTAATTCTTTCCTTCTTAACTTTGCAAGGAGAATTAATGAGAAGATATTCGCACACTGATTGTGTGTGTGTGCGTGTGTGTGAGATGCTTCAATTTACATCTTCCCTTAATCTTTATTGCAGAAGAATATCTCAGGAGAGATGGGGACTCTGGGGACTTCATCCTGCTTTCCCATTAGAACTTCTGTGCTTTAAACTTGAACAACAGAAAAGTAGGGGTGGGCAGCAGCGTGTGGCCATGAGGAACTGGAGAAAAACTGAACCAGAAATATGTCAGTCTCTGCCATCTTTGAGCAATGAATTATAGGAAATGAAAGACAACATAATAGAAGTAAGCACATGCTCAACTTCATAACTATGCAAGCTCCCTGATTCCTGTGTGGTTATTCAGGCATCTTTTCAGTGGAGTCATCCTGATTCTTACAGACACCAGTCTCTGAAGTGTGAAAGTGTCCTTGTGTCTTTGTTTCGACAAATACCAATCAAACAAAACTTTCATCTTCCCATCAGTCATTTCCTATGCAGGAAGTGTCATAGAGCAGCAAAGTTTGTGTTTCATTGTGGTGTTTCTCTAGCTTACGCTTTTATTTTCTATTTGTATTCTACTGCATAATAACCCAGGGTACAATCAACCACCATGGATATTGAATCTTTCCTGTAAAATGATCATAACTTTCATGAAAGATTAAATAAAACTTACATTCCCATTTGAGTATTTTTACTAAAGTATTTCTGTCTCTCGCTGTCTACCTTCATCTAGCTGTGACTGAAGTTGCTTAAATTGAGAGAAAAAGGAAGAATTGAAACAATCAGAGTAGCTGGCAATCTCCAGCTGTTGTGGCATTCACACAGAATATAATCAATTCTCCACTTAGTTTGGAGTCTGAACACAGAGCCTTAATGAAGAACCCTCTTCGCATTCCTCCGATTTTTTTGAATGAGATTTAGCAACTCTTGAATTTGCACTTTTCCTTCCTTTTATGCAATCTACAGAAGCTGAAGAACCTCTAAAGGCAGCAGCCTTTATAAATATACTTTCTTTTCATTATAAATATACTTTCTTGTGGGCCTTTGGATTTTAATTTTTATGCTTCTCATCACTGATTCTTTTTGAGGTGGCAGAGTCCCTCTGCGTCATGTGCAGCTCTTCCTGACATAACTGAGAAAGTTTTTATTTTCAAGCCAGTTTTATATCTGGCAGCAGCTAGAATGCCAGTTCCTGCTCTTAAACCTGTGCTGTGTGATAGTGGTATTGTTTCTTGGCCAGGATCCAGCTGGATTTATCAGCTTGAAAGGTTGGGGCAGGGGAAGAAAGGGAAAGTTGTAGGTTTTCCATGTTTTTTTTGCATAGAGGTCACATTGAATGCTGAATGTTACAGACTTCGTTATTTGAAATGATGGCTAAGATTTATTTGGAATCTTCCAAATCTAATAGACTTTTTTTCTCCTTGCTTTGTGAACTTTTTAAAATTCATTCTGTATGTGCTCTAGTTTCGCAGGGGGAAAGTGCAATATGCAGGTCCAATTTCTTTTTGCATGAGCAGCTTCTTTTGAATGGTAGGTGACAGACCCTCACCGTGTGTGTGGATGTGTGTCCTGTCTGTCAAAATCAGCAATGCCAGTAATAATTGCAAGAGTTCATAATGAATGTCTTTAGCTGAGTATCAGCTTAGATGTGACACGGAATTTGAACCTGTGTTTTTAAGTTGTGCTCACATAATTCTGTCTGCTGAGGATGTCTGTTTATTCCTCGGTGTCCTCTGCTGATGGAAACATCCTGGATTGCATAACAGTGCTCTCTGAATGACCCTTGTTTTCAATGAACACTTATCTGAATTACAAACTTATACCTTTGTATTTTGTTTTGAGCTACTATCTTAAGAAAGCCTTAATTTTAATGAATTTGCGGAAGACTGACTAATTACTTTTTCTTCTGCCTCTGGAGGGATGAAATAAAGTAACTTGCTGAATTTTTTACTTCTTATTTTAATTATTAACTTAGAGTGAGTAGAGACTTGATTGGGGTTCTGCAAGTACATAGACCCAGCTCTGCAGTTCTCACCGTAAGTTAAACTTCGCTGGAAATAAAAGCCAGCAGGGGGCAATAGGATGGTTCTGGTGGTAAAGATGTTCAATTGGCTAATATCAGTTTGCCCTTTTGTGTATTCTTTAACTGTTTGGTGACTGATGATCAGAAATGAATTTTGCTCTGAAGCATGCGTTGCCTCCCACAGCCCTGAGACACAGTGCAGCCATGTTCTTTGCTGCTACAAAGAAAATTGTTCACGCTTGTTTCCATGTTATTGTTTGTGTAATAAAGCCTGTGCCATGAAACAGTCTCATCTGGAGTTACGTTTCTCTCTTATATCTGGCAGACAGTGGAAGTCCTTTGTCCAGTGTTGTGGTGAGTCCGTAGGCAGGCTCTTGTAGCAGCCTGGAATGACTGGGAGCTTGTTTCGTTGCCTAAATAATAGAATAGATTGAACAGCAGGTTGGCTGGATTCAGGTTTGAAATGCTTTGCGAAAAGCTCTGAAGGCTGTTTAGGTTTGCACTGCCAGGTAGTGCAGTAATTCTGATCCTTGCTTTCTGATTCCTGATGAAACTGCAGTGGGCTTAGAAAACTTCTGGTGTCTCAGAGCTCTCCACTCTCTTTAAAGATATTTTTACTAAACCATTTTTCAGACATTTCTTTTAAAAGCGCTTCCACAATTCGCTGTCTCAGATTTCACCTGCTACTTCGAGAGCTCTTTCAGTGTCCGCTTGATTCAGTCTGGGAAATGCAGAAGGTGGGAAAACTGGAAAGTCAGCTGAAAAATGGATCATTTTTCTCCTTCAGCATTGTCTTGTAAAAAACAAACAAAAAAACCCCACAGTTTGGGTACTCTGAATTTGTTTTACCTTTTTCAGTAAGAAACTAATGTCACAAAGACTTATTTCTGGCCTTTAATGTCCATCTAGCCTTCTCCCAAAATATTTAAGAACAAAACTCTTCTTCAAAATTTTTTCTTCAACCTACTCTGTTCAGTAGCAACCTTACAGTTCTTGGGGACATTTGGTAATGAGTTGCAAAATGATACCAGATGGGCAAAAATGCTTGCTGTCAAGGTACGCTATTGTACTGTGGGCCTGAGGAATGCAGCTAGGTGTCACTGGGGGCCTGTAACACTGCTGTAACACTTTCAAGTTCACGGATAACTTTGGCAAATTTAGCTCATTCTGGTTTGCAGTAGACAGACTAATCTCTTTGCAGAATGACACCACTGCAATTGGTGTTGCTTGGCTTTCAAAAGACTGAATTATCCTCTCTCTCAAGCAGTTATCCTTGTGTCTGGGTTGACATACACTGAAATCCTCAGCGCGAGCCGAAGTCTGGATATGCATCTATAGAAGTGTGCTTTGTAGCGCTGGGGCTTATTCTTCATCCTTGCAGGAAAAAGCTGTCGTGACATTGCTGTGCTCGTACTAAAGCGCTGCTGCTACTTAAACAATTTTAATAGCATTAAAGCACCAAAGTTTCCTTAAAGGCCATACCTCATAACGTTTTCTGTGTGGATGCTCTCTAGGATTGCCAAACTATCTTGTACAATCGAAAAAGGGACAGAAAGAAAAACAGTTGTAACCCTTCTAGGTTGTGTTTCCCTTAGAGAACCATCAAAAGACTGGTGTAAGAGCGAGGCATTCTAAAATCCAGACACGGATCTCTGTCTGCCCTTAACAATACCTTCAAAGATCCGTTACATCTTCAACAACATAAGGTTTATAAATACACTGCAGTGGGGTGGGTCACTGATCTTCCAAACATGTGAAATAGGGGAAAAAGAAAAAATGATCTTTGAGATGGGTCTTTTAAAGTATTTCTTAGGCTACAGACAACTTTTAAGGGCGTGATAGTTTTGTCATTTGAAATTTTTAAGTTCTAACTTTCATTGTAGGTTAAATGCAAAGAATAGTTAATTCGGGTAGGGGTTGTATATGTTTTGTCCTTTTAAAGAATCTGGTTGTCTCTTTGCGGTCACAAAAATAATGGCAAAAACAGAAGTTCAGAAAGGTGATTTTTTGTTTTTGTGTTTTTTCTTTTTTCCTTTTTTCCTTTTCTGATTTTCCTTTGCTCAGCCACGTTCTCAGAAAGATAACCTTTGTGTGTGTGTGTGTGTGTTTGAAAAAAGAATTTCTAAGGTTTGCTTTGTCTAGGACTTTGCTTACCTTGAGTCCTGGCTGCTTAAGGTGGTGACTTAAGACTGTCTTAAGTCTGTCTTTCTCTTCATGCTCCTAAATGCTAGAGCAAAAAGAAATGCAAATTGGAAGAGAAGCAAGGAAGACAGTTGTCAGTGCTCCTGATTTTTCAAATAAACCCAGTGAGAATGAAACCACTGCATCGGAGTGGAACAGCAGCGACATGTCAGAGGCAAGACTGGCATGAGATAGCTAGTTTATATAACTACTCTAGCTTCACAGGTGCTGAGTTGTCCCCTTCTGACCCCTTTCTAATACGAGCTTTGTGTGTCAGAATGGCCTGTGTCAGAAAGAGGGGATTTAATTTTCTGTTTCCCAGCGAAGAATTCCATGTGGCATTGTAAGGTCGTTCTGTAGTCTTAGAAACTATAGCTGGCATATCTTTGTGTGTTGTTTTTGTGCAAATACCTTTTCCTAAATGCATATTAAAACATTTGTTTATTAATTTAGAAATATGGTCTGAAGTCTTTAGCTTGAGGCGTGGCATTTGCTTTGCCTGCAGCGAGCTCATGTTTGCATGCATACATTTCAGTACAATGTTGCAGTTCTACAAGAATTCAAAAATCAGTAATGCATTTTTGTAATGTTATTTTTAAAGCTTTGCATTGCTGCTGGTTGCCTTTCACCTTTCCCATTTATAATTGATAATTATAGTTAGTTATTTGTGGCTTGTCTTGAAACTTTGTGTTGCTAAGAATTCATTTTTTGTGTAAATTCCCAAATGTAGAGTTCTCTTTCCAAAACTTTTAGAATAAACACTGCATAGTAGAGGTGATACAACTTGGATGGGCCTTCCTATGTGCCAAAGTCCTCAGCTGTAAGCGTCACCTGTGTGGAACAGCTTTGATCTGTGTGTCCCTTGTTCCCTGTTCCTTTGCTGATACCATCAACAGAGGCCCCTGATGGCATCAATGGACCCTTTCATTCTCTCAGGAGACTGGAGCAGGTTGTCCCTTTGCCAGCATAATTGATAAGATTGCCTTTTGCTCTTTAGCATGTTGTATGTCACTGTTCCTTTTGTTCAGAACTTTGTGGATTGTGCTGCATTTATGTTTTCTTTTTTCTTTTTACAGTTTCACAGGCGAATTTATAAAGGAATCCCGTTGCAGTTCAGAGGGCAAGTTTGGTGTTTACTACTCGATGTCCCTAAAATGAAAGAAGAGATGAAAGACTTGTACAATGTGAGTTGTTAGATTTTCTGCTTAATACTAAAATTAATTTAAGAATTTCAGATGCTAAATCTACAGGTTTTATTAAGCTTATGTTGTTATACGGTGTTTGAAAAAAAAAAGGAAAAAGATTACAAATGACTTTTGTTTTTCTTTAGCTAGAGAAAAGGGCATGTATTGGAAAGCATTTTACCAGCTTATCTTTTGGTTCTGGAATTCATATCATTAATTTGAGCTTCTTTCCATTTCTTTTCCCCTTCCCAAATCCTTGCAAAAGCCTGCTTAAAAGTAAAGCAAAACAAAATAAGACAAAACCTCTGTCCTCTGAAACTGCAACTCCTCTTTGAGAAATTTCTATTATGGATGTCATGCATTAGCTGAATATCAGTAAGAGGAGTTGTATTTGGGAGGGGGTGAGGAGTTGATGCCTTCATCTTATTAAAGCCAAGAGGGACTCTTCCAGAGTGAGGTGGCAAACTGTGTCATCTCATCTCTAAGTGAAGTGTAGATATCCATTACAAAGTACTGTCATTTAGTTTATTTTATTCTCAGAGATGTAACTAATACGGGGTTGTTACCCCACCGAATGCTACAGACATAAATCAACAACTTAAGCCTGTTCTTCCTCACAGTGTAAAGAAAAAGCTGTGTGTCACACTTCAGCCCCCACCCTCAAACTGGATAGCAGTTAAAGCCACCTTTGAATTATTCTGGTTATGTTCTCCTAAATTTTCTTCCTCTAACTCTACTTTTCCTATGGATGTGCTGATTGCCATCTGAACTCGAGACCCAAAGCTGTAGAGTGAGGTTCATGTGCAGGCCAATAAGTTAGGCAGAAGGGGAACTGAGTCCTGTAACATTCTGTCTGTTCCTCTCAATCTTTCTGTGCTAAGGGGTTACAGGAAGATAGTTGAGCTAACAAAAGGGTAATACAGTATCGTAGAGTGTTAGAATTTTTCCCCACTGGAACTGAATGTTCATTGCCTTTTAAGAAAAAATGTCCAGAACTTCAAGGAAATGCATTGCTAGGTTTGATCTTTGGAAATTTTTTATAGCACTTTTTAGGAACTGAGACTTTGGGTCTGAGCAGACAAGGAATCTTGTAAGGTCATGAAAGAAGATCGATGCTGGCATTGATGTTATCTAAATTTTGGTCTCTGTGATCTTCTTCTTGAATTATTTATTGCTCCTTAGTTTGACAGACTGCTTTTTCTGACTGTTATATTTTGTTTAACTTCGTAAGGAAGACTAGAGGCACATCCAAAAGGGATAAAATGGAACTCATGCTGAGTAATGTTGTAGGAAAGAATACTGAATATAACTAGAAGCATTTAAAAATGTTAATTCATCTTCAGAGATTATTAATGCCATTTAGTGCAAAACAAAAAAAAGTCTTTGTAGTTCAAATATGGTAGTAGAAAGAGTTTCTTCCATATTTATCCGTGCTTGTTTACTTGAGATAAGCTCATTTAACTGCTCTCCGTTTTACCGTTTCCTGAAGTGATATTAACACTCCTCATAACAAGTCTCACGAGTTGCACACCTTAAAGTTAGAAGGAAGATACATGCTTTTGAGGGAGTTGAGATGGGTTCTTGCAGTTCTCAGTGCAGGGCAGTTACTTACCAGTTCTTAATCTTTTATCCTGTTTCTGAGACTCTGGGTGCCTATACTACAGGCTCCCATCATGTCATGAACTCACGGTGCTTCTTTTCCTGTAATTCCAATAAATCATAGGCTCTGAGTCATCATGCCATCATGAAACTTTCTGTTCTCTTCTGTCTGGAGGACAAATTGCTCTGGATGTTAGTACTTTGTACTGAAAGGTGCAGGAAACTGAGATTGTGATTGGTGTTATGTTGGTTAATGGCTACTACCAGTTGGTAATTCATAATTTTCCTATAGCTGCTGATTGCATTCTACAGACTGAATAGATGTTATTGTTCATGTTTGTTCTGTTGTCTTGTTTTTGTCTTTAAACCTCTTTTGGTTTCTTGCAACCAGAATCTGTAAAGTTCTGCCATATGACTATCCATGGTATTCTGTAAAGATGCCTTTTCCAACATAATGTTTTCAAAGTACCATACTGAATCCAGTTACAAATGTCTCGCAGACATGACTTTTAGGGACAGAAATGAGAATGAATGAGTGAATGTCAAGATAAAATTACTGTAGGTATAAAAAAATAATATAACAGTCCAACTTGCACAGGCTTTCTAAAATATTTGTTTGCAAAATTTAACTTAATTGTAAAACATAAAAGCAAGTGCTAAAGTAAAGGTATTCTATCATTAAATTGGTTAGGTCAGAAAGACAGAGGAAATGACTAGGGAAATGTCCTTTATCTGTATTTAGATAGTAACTGGCAGCTATACAGCCATTTCTTCTACTTAGGAAAAAAGTCAACAGAAGTGTGAAAACCACCCTCAGCCATTTGTGGAAAGTCCAGTCCGGAGCTGCTGTTCCTGAGCAGTGCAATTCGCTTTCTACCTTCCTCCATTTGTGTACTTACATGAGAAACGGCAATTAGAAATTTGAAATGCTGAAACATAGCCTTGAGTCTGGTAGTGAACATTGTCGCAAAAATGTGTGCTCTGGAGTTTGTCTTTTTACATCTATGCTGTGTGAGTGTGCATCTGACTCTATGGAATTAGTGTATATATAAGCATATTTTGGAAATTGATTTCCGAGTTGCTGTTTTCTATTCAAGATTTCAGATCATGAGATGACAAATACTTCAGTGTAAGTGTACAGTCAGGTAGGCTTCTGGTATTTATGAACTTGCAATTTTAATCTTCTTTGTTGTAACTTCTTTTCTTTGTTGTTTTCCTAGAAATTGAAGTGTCAAGCGCGAGGGTCTTCTCCAGACATCAGGCAAATCGATCTTGATGTAAATCGAACATATAGAGATCATATCATGTTTCGAGACAGATATGGTGTTAAGTAAGTAAATCACAAGTTTTGTTTTCTCTTACAATTCGTTTCTGATCTTCCTCAAACATCTTTGATCTGCCCAAGAACGTTGAATGTAAGCTCCAGACTTTTGAAGCAGAGTTCTGTGTAATAATTGTTAGCCCTGCGAAACCAGATGGCTACTTTCAGCCAACCCGTGTTCCCTTATTATGAAGTAGTCAGTAGCATTCCAAAGAAAACCATTTCTAAACTGTTCTTGTTCCATATTTAATAAAAAAGCTCAAATATTGTAAATAAGCATGGAAATGCCAACCTAATAAATTGAATTTACTACACAATCATTATATTTATGTTCAGAACCAAAACAACTTTTACATCGCTAGTATCTTCTATCTTAGAGACTTTAGCCTTCCTTTGGATTTTATATTTCTCCTTTCCTAGTTTCTGATTCAGAAGCAAATAGTATTTTAGATGGGAGGGTTTAATTATTTACAAATGTAAGCCTTAATGCTTTTGAATGACTTCAAAATGTTGTTGTTTCTGCTGTCAGTGGATGAGGAATATTAGGCAGCCATCATCATTAGAAATGCTTCATAGTAAAATAAGTGGCAATACAAACAGCAGGACATCTCCTACTAAGAAAGGCTGAGAGAGCTGGGCGTGTTCAGCATGGAGAAGAGAAGGCTCCGGGGAGACCTCGTTGCAGCCTATCAGTATTTAAATGGAACTTAGAAGACGGAGACCGACTTTTTACGTGGTCTGATAGTGATAGGACAAGGGAGAAAGATTTTAGACTAAAAGAGGGGAAATATAGATCAGATGTTAGGAAGAGATTCTTCACTGTGGGGGTGGTGAGACACTGTCACAGCCTGCCCAGAGAGGCTGTGGCTGCCCCATCCTTGGAGGTGCTCAAAGCCAGGTTGGATGGGGCCCTGGGCAGCCTGATCTGGTGGGTGGCAACCCTGCCCACAGCAAAGGTGGGTGGAACCGAATAGAATTTAAGGTCCCTTCCAACCCAAACCATTCTGTGTTTCTGTGATTGTTGCTAGCTTGTTACATCAGCACTCTGCTGAAATGGAAAGGATATTTCTTTCCCTTTTTGTGGAGAAAGAAATATCTAACTGTTAGTTCACTTTTCAATCTCCTTTTCTTTCTAAGACACCATCTACTGTAGTCTATTTTCAAAAACAATACTCAGAGTTATGAACTTCAATGTGATAGTAAAAGAAACATTTTCTTATGTTATTCTTCTAGGTATTTGGCAGATAAATTCTAAGTAGGTATGTGACTGCAACACAGAAGTACAAAGCAGAAGTTCTCAAGCTGAGAGCACTGTTCTGTGCAGACACTGTAGTTTAGATACCTTTGTGCAGTGCTAGCTACATTTGAGCTGACGTGCCTTGCCTCTCAGTAGTACTGACACAGTGCCATGCAAAAATGGCTATATTGTTTCTGAACCTCAGTTAGTTTTAGCCACACATTTTTAAGTGTAAGCTGAAGCTCACTACCCCATCAGTTTGGTGTTAACATAGGCAGAGCCAGCTCCATTCCCTGCAGCTGTGTTGTGAGCGTGTCCTCAGAGTCCACAGAAAAGCCTCTGACTCTGTAAAGCAATTTCACACTTGGAATAGATCTTGGAATTACTGTACATGTATTATACATCTCCAGTGATGTGGATGAAAATTCAGAAATCATTCCATATAGCAGTGATATGAAGTCTTCCAGGTAAATCAATAGCTTGTTTGATTTCTCAGTAGACTATACGTCTTTGAAGGGTCATTCTTTTACAGGTCCTCAGTGGTATCATCTAGTGTAAATGCTCCTAAAATTACCATTATCTTATACATCTCACTGTGAAGGAGATTGTGCTCTTATGTCAGTTTCATACACTCCGAATTCCCTTAACTGACCCTTAACTGATTATAGAAGATTCTCATGGATGCTGTCTGCAGCCTATTTTATCTCATTTTGTCCTTGTAAAAACTCAAGTTTAATAACTAGTAAGTACCTCAGGTTACACTTTTCTTTGATTACTAAGAAATGGGTAAGCTCCAGTTTCTGCAAAAGAGTGAACAAAAATGCCGCAATGTAGATATTTTGGTAAAATTCTCCAAATGTACATCCTCCTCCTCAACAGAAAGTAAGCAGCTTTTTGCTTAAGATTTCTTTTTATAATCTGTTAATATCTATTTCTATATATTTGATCAGTGACAGGCAGAGGGAACTTCCATGGACACAAAAGTATGCAAGGCTCAGCAGTTAAACTCTAGCAGTTTTAGCTCCAGTTAAAAGTAGCCATTCACATTTTCAAATTCCCCTCCCAACAAATCACATCAAGTAGGTGTGAGTTTAAAAATTTATTACGAGAACTCTCCATCGTTATTTTGATGTCCTGGTTTGAGAAGAGTAAAATTTATGTATTTTTATCCTGCTGCCTTCACACTTCAGTACAAGATGACTTGAACTGTTTTTACAGAAAGCAAAGGACCTGTACGAAGCTCTGTTTGTACTTCGGAGTCAGAATTGCAGAGATCAATATTCTCTGGAGGACTGAGTGTAGGATGGAGAGTCAGAGTTGTCGTTTTTCTTCAGTTTGACAGTAGCAGTCACTAAAGCAGGTTTTAATTTGGGTGCCAAGATAAAGAGACCTTTGTACCTACTTTATGTATTTCAACTCTTCTGTGTAACCATTTGCAATCAGTGACAGCTGTTCTGCAGACACGGGTATTAGGTGTGGTGTGTTTAAAGTTTGTCATTGACAATAAATCAGTGTTTGAAATGTGGCCCATCCTATGCCTCACTTTCCCCGATTTGTAATAATAATGGTCTGATGCTATTGGTGTCTCAAATTATTGTAGATATATTTTGAAATCTTGAAACAAGAAAAATATCAGAAAAGTGCTAAGTACAATGTTGGTTTAAAATGAGAAGTGCACATCACTGCTCTTTAGTACTAGACAAGTTAAATTGGAGAAACAAGTTTTCAAAACATTAGTTTCAAAAACTAATTTTATGTTTTTCTGTTTTTGCAAAAAACAGTATTATAGCATTTTCCTTCTCTACTCTTATTTCTCCAGGCAACAATCTTTATTCCATGTTTTAGCTGCATATTCCATATATAATACGGTAAGTTCTGTACTTTCACCTTTGTTTTCTCTGATCACACTGTACGTTTAATTGCAATTCTTTATTTGCAATTCCCTTCCTATCCCCTCCCCCCAAAAAAACCATTTCAGAGGCCTTTGAAAATTGAGCTGCTGAATTTAAAATATCTTGATAGTGAGTATCTTACTGGGCAGACTGAACAGTGCATAGAGTAACTGAAATTAAATACAAGTAACTGAAGTTAAATACAAATAATTTTGTGCTATGCTGGGGTTTTATACTAATGCTATTTGTTCTCATATTAAGATGTCCTCATATTTGTGCCTCCAGTTAAGATCATTTGAGTGATGGGAGGAAAAACTGTGCAGAAAGGTGTGTGTTGGAGTAAGCAGGCATTTCGTAGCCTGTTCTAACAAATGGAAAATGGTTCTAAAGGCTGCCTCTTCTTCACTTGAGTCCTGTTTTAGATTTGTTCCAATGTATGTGTTAAAGTACGTTCTAGTACTATAATTGGTCTTCACTGTAGTCCTGAATGAGGATTTCTTGAAGTGGGATTTCTAGAGTATATCGTAAGGGTTAGAAACTTACGTATTTTACAGTGTCTCTTGGCTGCATGCTAAGAATAGAGAAATGCTACTCCATCCAGATTTGATTTTGTTTTGTTTGCTGTGCCTGTTTTGATCATGTTTGAACAACTTTCATTTTACATCCATTGGCAGCTCCCTACAATTCAATATAAAAATACCTGAAGTTATGAGTAAGAAAGTGAAATTAAGCAGTTACTCTAGTTAAGTATCTATTCATTTCAATTTTCAAAGTTCTAAGAAAGTGTGGCTTTTTTTTTCCAGTTTCAGTTTGTCTCCTCATAGTTGTTTGGCCCCTAAATGAGTTACCATTGCTAGAATTTGTCATCTTTCACTTCTTACGTTGTCGCAAGCTTTCTGTTGGAAGTGTATGTGTTGAACACTGAGAAAACTGTGGAAGGAGGAATTTCCTTTGTATAATCTTCTGTGGAACATTGGACTAATATCTTCAAACTGCATGAAAAATATTGCTTAAAGTCATCTCTTACAATATAGGTGAAGGGAATACTGCAGTGAGTTTTTAATTTGCTTTTATGTTGTTGTATTTTAGCTCTTTATGTGTCACAGTTCTTATGCTTTGTTTTTTATCTCTAGAGCAATGTTCTTCTTAAGAACTTTTAAATCTGAAAAAGATTGTTCTACTATTAATTCATTCTCCTTACAAATATTTTATTGGTGGAGTTATCTGAGCAGTGGAATGATAGTGACAGTTGGTTCATGCCATAAAAGTCAAAATTAATTGCAGAAGAGATGCTCAAATTTAGCATTGGAACAGGATTTTTTTTTTCTTCGTGTTTAATTACATCTGCTTTCTGTGTGCTGCTGAACTTGAGCAGGTCTATAATTATAGGTCACTCCTGAAAACTCTGATGTTTATCAAACAGTGCCTTGATTGTAAAACCAGTGTCCCCCCCCTCCAGAGCCAAATGCAACTAAATGGAAAATGCATCCATTCTGAGAGTAAGATGATCTAATTACTTGAAATTATTAGTATTAAAACTGATTTTGTGCATCAGTAGAGAGTTCTAATGACCAATCAATACTTCCAGTTTATTTTTCAGGTGGATTGTTTTGTATCATCCCTTCTATCTATTGATACTTTAAATATTTAAAAGCCAAGTACTTGTGGTGATGCCATAATTAGGGAACGCATGCCATGAAGACAGGCAGCCTCTGCTGCCCGAGCTCAAGAAAAGCTAACAGCTCATGGATGTGGGACTTCTGCTTTTGGGATTTTCATTTTTATTTATCAATTTTTATTTTTCATTGTTGAATTTTCAGGAAGTTGGATACTGTCAGGGAATGAGCCAGATCACAGCTTTACTCCTTATGTACATGAATGAAGAAGATGCCTTCTGGGCCTTGGTGAAACTTCTCTCGGGTCCGAAGCATGCTATGCATGGTATGGAGTGTCACATCACTTAGTATATGTTAGATTTCAATCTGATCTTTGTAAGCTGTGAGTTATTTGAAAATTAAACCGTACTGTTGTGTGTGTGTGTGTGTGTGTTCAAAAGAAGACATAATTGGAGCTTTATACTGAGGTGCCGTTGGATGTTACTGAAGCTCACACACTTCTAAGTAATTGTTTTTCTATGTGGTATCTTTCAAATAGTTCTTAATGAAAATCAAATGTAGCCCTTGTACTTAATCTCTTAAAGAATGTAACTAGTTGAAAGCTGGTTACGTAGATGTCTATATAGCACTAAAATACTAGTGGAAAGCTAATACAGAATGTGTTAAATAACATTGCAGCTGTGCTATCACTTGGCAGGACAGTAATCCATAATAATAATAATAAAAAAAAATCACACCATAAGCTTTAATCTTGAGTTTCTCTCTGCCCCACACAGCTTTTTCTGCTCTTGCAGTCTTGTTACTTTTACGTTATTAGTTGTTCTCTCTTTCCACGTCAAACTTAGTATGACCTATGCATATTGCTTGCCCACAAGGATGGAACAACTCCAGGAATTCCAGCATCTTTTGTTAATAATATAGTGGTTCAGAAGGCTGTAGTTCTTGGATGCCTGAAAAAGAAAGTATTATCTAGAACTTGGTTGTTTATTATTATTATTTTTTTAATTTCCCAGCAGGCTCTGGCTCCTTTTCCCTGCTTAAGACTTTCTTATGCCATGGTAACTTCCTGTCCTGTTCGATGTTCCTGACACAATGTACTAGTTGGCTTTTTTAATGTTTGTACTTCTACAAAGCTGCTGCCTTTTTGACAAAAACAAAAAACAAACAAAAAAAAAACAAACCCAAAACTTATCTGACGCAGGGATCAGTCTCATGCAAGAAATTTGAGTTCATAATGAGTCAAAGACTTGCTTGGAGCTTTACACAATGATAACACAGGCTAAGAAAATCTTATACAAGATTTTATCTCTAGATGCAGTAGTAATCAAAAGCTATAAAAATACAACTATGTACAATGTTGAGCTACTCAGCGATGGCAGAAAATTTTGTGTGTCTTAGGAAATGAGTTTAAATCAATTCATTATATATCAAATCAATGGGTCTGATTTTGATACGGAAGGGCATAGGCACCTTTCTAAGGTACCATAGTCTATTAAACAGATCTTTAAATTTTTTTCCCAGATCTTAAGTCTTACAGTGAGGTAGACAAGCGTGGGATTGGTTCAGACTGATGTTATCTACCATTACTAATCTAATAATAGTCACTAAGGGAAGGTATTGATGTTTTACTGTAGTCACTTAGGCAAGAGTATGTGTGTATCCATACATGGACATGAGAATATTGCTATGAATATCTGTTCAGATCCAGTGGTCTGTAGAAGAGTGATGTTTGCAGAGCTCTGAATTCCTTTTTTTTATGTTGCTGTCATTTTTATAGCATGTAAACACATTACATGGTTGGTTTCTTTTCTTAGGTTTTTTTATTCCTGGTTTTCCAAAACTATTGAGGTTTCAAGAACATCATGACAAAATACTGAAAAAATTTTTATCCAAACTTAAGCAGCATTTGGTAAGTACTCAAAAGTAATACTAATTTACAGCCTGCTGCCTTGTTTTAGTTCAGATTAACCAGCTACATTCAGAATACCTTAAACCTCAGGCAGGGGGGGAAAAAAAAAAGAAGTAATGCTCTGAGGTAGAAGTGCTGTTACTTTCATTATAGATAAAATCATCGAAGTCATTGTGCACTTTGGGTGAGTTATTGCCATAAACAACAACAAAACATATAAGCAGACACACACACAAACAGACAAAAACCAAACAAAGCAGAAAGTAAACCACCAACGATTTGGGAGCAGTCTAGCACCTTGGCAATGATGAACTGCATCTAATGTGTGCCTCTTGTATTATGAACTAGAATTTGATGTCTTTTTTTTTTTTAGCTATTGTGCTGTAAGACTTGCTTATATCATGGAATTGGGCAGATCTGGTTAGAAAAAAAGTATAAATCAAGGCCAGTTCTGCACCTGACTTGACTCTGAAATGAAAGTTGTTTCTGAAGGATGTGCAAAATGATGATTCTTGTCTGGAAGTATTGTCTTACTATCATTTTTGAGGATGTCATGTTTCAGGAGCAAAACACATAATAATCCCAAGAAGATTGGTTGATTTTATGACGTGAATGCTGGAAGGACCATATACTTACTAAGAATCCCTAAATAGTTTGATGACTGAGGTGATACAAGCTAACACTGCATAGTATCCAGTTTTGTATATTGCTTATATATCCCTTATTACTGCATTTAATAATCTGGGAGAGCTTGATCTTTTTCCTGTTCCACCCTCCTCCCCCCCCACTTTAAATCACTTGAAAAAAGAATCCAGAAAGCGTTTGTTACATAAATTAATTATATACTTTTCAGTTTAAAATCAGAATGTAGTTCTATTTTTGTGTGAATTAGTTTAATGTTATTAAACTTAATAGAAATCAGGTTTTTATCACAGAAGGGCATGGTCCATTGTAACATCTTTCAGTAGGCTAGTGAACATTTTTATGGGTCAGAAAAATCTCAAAATAAGGTGGGGTTTTTGTTTGTTTTAAGATTCTCAAAATGGAAATATCTTGTAAATATTATTTCAGTTATATTAATACTGAGTGTTACTTTTCATAATTTTAATGTGGATACATTACTTAGATGAGTCTATTTTAACTTGCTGAAAGATGAAGGTAAAGCCTGCAGTTAAACCAGAGAGATTTGATCCCTTGCTTACTCAGTATTTGCATACTTGATTTTTTTTTCCTGAAAAACTTAGTATGGCAAGCATAGAACATGCTACTCCAAAGTTGAGGTTCAGAATTTCTTAACTTTTCAGCTTTTACTCTGGCCTTTCCTCTACCTATGCAGACAACTTGGAGACCTCCATAGGAGTGTAGAGAGGCTTTATCCGTGGGCTGACATGCCATGTAGACCATATATGCTCTAGAAGAAATTAGATCTCTTAGTTAAAAAGCTAAATTCGTTAAAGTCTAAGTACTGCTTTTGAGTTCTTGTGCTTGAAACAAATTGACTGCTTTAGGTTGGTTTCTTGTGAACGGATATCCTTGTCACAAAATCTTTTCAACACTTGACGTGACCTTGCAGCATTGCTGTAGAGAAATGAAAGTCTAATTGGACCCTGTGCCTGAACCCTGGTTGCTCCAGAACGTTGATTTCATAGAAGTGTGGAATATTCTTAGTTGGAAGGGATGCTCAAGGATCATTGAGTCCAACTCCTGGCTCCACACAGCACCACCCAAAAATCAAACCCAATGTCTGAGAGCATTGTCCAAACACTCCTTGAGCTCCTGGTGCTGTGACCACTGCCTAGTTCCAGCACCCAACCACCCTCTGATTAAGAACCTTTCTGTAACATCCAGCCTGATCCTCCCCTGACGCAGCTCCATGTATTGGTTACATTGGCCTCGAGGTCATTAATCATTAAGTAAAATGTTTTTTCATGGACATTGCAAGGAGTTACTTGTTTTTTGTGAATATTTTTAAAACTTCTGTGGTTTTTACAGGACTCTCAGGAGATGTCCACTAGCTTTTACACGACAAAATGGTTTTTCCAATGTTTCCTTGATCGTGTGAGTATGTTTTCCATTTTCTTTTTCTGTTTTTAGTTGTAGTTTTGGACAGACTGTTTTCACACCGTTGCTTGGTTCTTTCATTGCAGACTCCCTTTACGTTATGCCTCAGGATATGGGATATCTACATACTTGAAGGAGAGCGGGTTCTCACTGCTATGTCGTACACAATTCTGAAGCTACATAGAAGTAAGAAATCTCTCCAACATTTCAATGCTAAATAGACTTTCGGCTTTTTTTTTCCTTACTTTGCATAGCCTGATTTTGTGTGAAAATCTTGTTTTCCTGTTTGCCTTATGCAATTAATGACAAGTGTTTTTCTCTCCTTATGAACAAAAAAAGCAAAATCTTCCCTTTATTAATGTGTGTGATTGCCAAACAAAAATTGTTGTACTGTTTTTGCAGTGGGCTTCCAAATGGTACTACAGTTGCCCCAAAATCACACTTGATTTACTTGATCATAAATGATTAGACAAGTACAGTTGCAGCATAGGAATTTAAAAACGTTTATATTTTTCTGTATTTGTGCTTGGATGTGAGTAATTCAGAAAAATAAGTTTAAACATTGACAAGGGTTGAGTTGTGATACTGGTTAAAAAATGGGAAAAAATTATTCTGGTTGCATGGTTTGAAAATGGCTTTCTAGCCACTACAAGTTTTAAATTAATGAAAAAGTGTTAAAAAAAAGTCCAGAGAGACAAGGCTGATGTCTTGTGCCACTATCCCTGAAACTTAACAGCAACCGATTCAGCAACAGGGAATCACTGGTGTTATATCTCGTTTTATACTGTATACTCAGAATTGAAGTAGTCTGACTGAATGGCCTTTGCTTCCATCTTTTGCCTTCAGGGAAAATAAAATTTGGAGTTTTGAACAAAATTGTCCAAACTATGCCTGCCCATAGTGATTTAGCACATTAAGTTCCAGTTGTGAGAATTGACATTAGCTTCTAAAATATCCTTAGATGTTTCTCAGGATGATACCTTGTAGCTCAAATGTGATATCATCCTCCTATGGTACTTCAGCCTTTTTTGGTGAAGTCATTTGGCTCTATGTAAATTTAGAAGTCTACATGGAGCTCTTTCGGAATTTATATCTTAACTTGCTCACTAGTTTATCCTCCTTAAGCTGTATAGGTATGCAGTTGCAGCCTTGCAAGCAAAATGTTTGTGTGGGAAACATGGCCTAACAGCTTTGTAAAATGGAAAAGAAAAATAGTCTGATAACTACAAATTGGCTTTCAAAATATGACCTGAATTAATTGAAGCAGCAAAAAATGCCTGAAGCAATGGTTCTGAAGTGTGAACTGCCATAATCATTTCATTGGAAGTTAATTCATTTGTGAATGAGGATACCTTAAATGTCAGTTTTTAAAATGTTTTACTGCTTTTCAAAGCTTTTAAATAGAGAGATTATGTATATTGTCAAGATCTATACTAGTGTTTTGTAAGTTGGGGATGCAGGCTGAAAAATGAAAACCTGAAACTGTTGGACATAACATAAACAGACTGAATGCAGATGACTTTTATTTGGTTTTTGAAAGATGCCTCTTTTTGGAAAACATTGCTCTAGATAGATATTAATAAGTAGAAAGCATTTCTGTATTAATTTGCAAGTGAATTTCTATTCTGTAGAACTTTGGTGTAGAATTCTGTTTCCTGCTTAATTAATAGGCCTTTTTCATTCTACTTTGACAACAAAAACATCTGATGTTGTACATACATCTTTGAAGTTTTATGTTCATAATCAAGATGTTTTTATTTATATTAGCATTTTCTTCTTGTATAGAGCATCTGATGAAATTACAAATGGAAGAGCTTGTAGAATTCCTGCAGGAGTCTCTCGCTAAGGATTTCTTCTATGAAGATGACTTTGTAATAGAGCAGCTCCAAAATTCTTTATCAGAATTGAAACGAGCAAAGTTGGATTTACCAGCAGCTGGTAAGATACTTGTACACATGCAGATTTAGATACTTGGAGCTTTTCACACTTTGTCCATTTTTAAAGTGTTAATTCATGCTGCTAAAGACTATGGAAATGGTCGTCTCTTCATCACTGCATAGTTATTTCTTTCAAAATATTTTACAGTTTAAAATCAACACCATTCCATGAGTTTGCTATTTTTTTAATTTTTTGTCATTATTTTCTTTACTGATTACAAGCTAATGGCGAAGCACTTTAAAACAGCCCGTGTTTTGATAACTTGGATTTATGAAATGGAAATATAAGACAGAATATTTGATATCAAAGTTTCCAATTATTTTTAGCAACACTGTTGTCTGAGAATATTTTGTAGCCTGAATAGCTATGGAACAAACATCAGGTCAAATAGTTGGTCCAATCCAATTTTTTAATACTTTGCAGGTGATACACCCTCTGGGTGTTTAACTGAATTATTTTCTTCATTTCTGCTCAGCCTTTGTGTTCGTGGTTTATGTTCAGTTACAGAGCAGTGACAGATGTTTCTCAGGACATGACTTAAGAAATGTCTATAGGGTCTCTTCTTCCTGTATTGAGATTCTGTTATCTTCTCTATCGCTGCCTCCTCAATATTTAAATATAATTTTCTTGCGATTGTTCTTAGTTCTTTTTTATCCTTGTTGTTAATTTGTAAAATAGTATATGAGAAAGAAACGTATTTTAAAATTTAAAAATGGCAGAAGCAACCTTAACTTTATTGTTATGGTTAGCTTTCGGAAGTTGAGAAATGTCGAAGAAAAGGTTGCCTATGTAGCCTTGTGATAATTTATTCTTGAAGCTCTTTCATTATAGTACTTCATTTTTCTGTTTCTGTAGACCTTATTTATTGCATGCGGCATTGGGCTGTTTCAGGGCTCTTCATCACAAATAGATACATGTTTCTTCTGGTTCTTAGCAGATCTGTCTCTCAGACATGCAGTCCGGTACTTCATGTGTTTCCCATCATCTTGGCTTCTAGTCACATTCTTATGCTTTTTCCTCATTCTGACTCTTTATAGCATCTCTTCCAGTACACTTTCTCCCACCTGCAACAGGTCTAAGTTTTGCTGTTGCTTGTCTCCTCATCAGTCTTCTTGTTTCTTCTCGTTCAGTGCATCTGCAGCTCTTCTCCATGTTACTGCTCATGCTGTTTCTTCCCCTTTCTAGTCACAGCCTTCCCATCCTGCTCCTATCCATCCTTTTTCCCTAAGTTAAGTTGCAACATTTTCTTACTCTTCAGAGCAAGCTGCACTTTTCAGCACTGCTCTGCAGTTGTCTGCTTTTGTCAGACATCTTGTCCCAGCTGATGCTTGATCATGATGACTGGATGTGAGTAAATGTGTTAATGAGCAACTTTGTCTTTTAGTATCAATTCCACTCCATCATGCTAGAGGAAAACAGGATCATTTGAGTGTTCTCTGTTAACTTTTAAATGCTGAATTATCAGTGATTGCGTGTGAATGGTGAAGATTTTTTGCCCCCTTTGCCCCGTCAACTTTTTTTTAGTTGATTGGGTTTTTCATGGATGTGGTAAATTCCACCAGTGTGGAGTTTCTGTTTTCTAGGTAGCTGAAGAGTTGTGAAAGATTTTGTAGTTTACTATGTCATAGAGTTAATGCTTTTTTCCACTCTGGAAAGTAACATAAATGCAACTTGTGATGAGAGCTTCTGTGGAAAGTACAGAATTCATTTTAAGTTTTCTTGAAGGAAACAAAAAAAAAAGAAGAAGAAGAAGAAGAAGGCAATTCCTAACTGATGTATGTTTTAAGACTTTTCTTTTGGGAGAATGTAGAATGCCTTCAAGTGAAATTTTGTTTGAGAATGCTCGTGGATCTTTACAAAACAATTAAAGGAAGCTGTACATGACATCAAGAGCCAAAAAGTGGATACTTTGCAATGCAGTAACGGAAAGTGTCAGACATGGGGAGTTGTCTTGTGGAAGCCAAAAGCAAAAGTTAGTGAATATATCTTCTTAAAATCGAATGCAAGTTCTGTGTGCAGGTTTTCATATTTTGTGTGTCTGGGTCTTGATATGACTCGCTGGCAAGACTGTAAATGTTTTAATTCATAGAATCATTAAGGTTGGAAAAGACCTCCAAGATCATGTAGTCCAGCCATCCATCTACCACCAATATTGCCTACTAAACCGTGTCCCTTACTACCACATCTCCACATTTCTTGAACACCTCCAGGGACGGTGACTCCACCACCTCCCTGGGCAGCCTGTTCCAGTGCCTGACCACTCTTTCAGAGAAGCTTTTCGTGATGTCCAACCTGAACCTCCCCCGGAGCAATTCATATTGGTTCTTTCTTTTAGAAAGCTAAGGGAACGTCAGTTGCTTCAAAAATGCCTTTTTTTTCCAACATGAATGAGGAAGGTTGACTATTAAAAAATAAGAAAAAGCCGAAGTAAAGTGTATTTTGTTGCTAGATGAGGAAGTGAGCTTTTTTCTTTTTCATTTCAAAATAGCCTGGGAAACCCTCTGTGTGTGGTATATTTCTGCCAGGGGTAAGTGGTAACGTGTCTTAACCTTTTACAAAATAAATATGAAATACCTTTCTCCTACTCCCTGGAAATCAAGCTGATTTGTCTGTTATCTGTATTTGAGTGAGGCTGCCTCATTTGTTCTCCATATGAATTTCACGAGGCTGTGTTTTTTTTTCTTTCTTCTTTACTCTGTTCATTTTGATTTTACTAATCACTGTTTTCAGACAGTAATATTTTTCTATAGGTTCTCAGGATTCTGTAGACATTAAGCTTTGCTCATGTGTCTGTCTCGCTCTGCTATCTTTTCTATCTTTGGTCTCTTTTCACTATTCTTCTGTTAATTTCATATAAAATTTATGAAACCATTGTATGTTATGCAGTGATACACACAAAAATACCAAATTGTTCATTTAAGTATTCACTGTAGCCTGAGAAAAGGGTGTTTATTTTAGTTTTCTTAGCTGGCATCAAAATACCGCTTCCTGTCTTGTACTTTTTGGATTGATCAACAACTACACCTTTAATATTTAAGAACTAAAGTAAAAATGAGTGATAGAAAAAAATCTCCATCTTACAGTTATTTCAGTATCAGTTATCCAGGAATAGCAGTGAGCTAATTGAGCTCTGTGGAATTTTCCATCTGGCATTCTTTGTTAGGCTGTATAGATTTTCCTGCCCTAGTAGAGTAAACAGTGGTAGGATATTAAAAGAGGTATTGTTTGTGTTACTTTAAAGTAGATGGCTGCTTATGTCTAATTTAGCTTTCTCTGGCTTGCTTCTTCTATGGCTTCTCCCACTGTATTAAGGAATTCCTTTTTCCCTTCAGAGCACAGAGGAGGGAAATGACTTTGTTAGACACTTTCTCACTGACAAAACCCTTAAGATGCACCACCAGAACATCGGATGTTCCAGGAGCACAGCTGTATTGATCAGCCTAGTTTTGGATGTCAGCTAAATGCCTTTGCCAGTTTTGGGGGTATTTTACATAAAGCAGACCACAGATTTTTTATGCTTTTCTCTGGCAATTTCTAGTGTAAGTGCTGACTGATACAGGCTAGCCTGTACTTAGCAGCTTGCAGAGGATGGCTCATAACTGGCTGTTCCCAAAACCCAGGGTAGGCGTCTATGTGCCAGTGATGGTATGGAGGCAGCAGACTTTATGGATAAGCATGCTGCTTGTTGTCAGGCATATCCTCAAGCAGATTTAGTAGAAAAGGCAATTAATGTTTTCTAGGTTGACTGGAACGTTATGAAGGGTGTCCAGAAATCCGCGTGACTCCTGATTGCATCTTAACAAGGACCCAGATCTGAGGCAGAGTAGACAAATCTCTTCCTTAATTCAAAGACAGTGGAAAGAGTTTCACTGGTATATACCATTGTTTTTCAAAATTTCTTGATGCAGATTGTTTCATTGTCTTTTATTTGGAGTAGCACAGAATTCTTGAAATGCGCACCCACATTTTCATACAAAATGTCCTGAAAAGAGAGGGATTTTTTTTTTTTTTTTTGACTGAAATGTTTAATGGAGCTCACAGCAGTGGAGAAGGCCCTAAGTTGGAGATAAAAGTCTTGCACCTTAATTTTAAGAAATACTGCCTAATTTGGAATCTGCCACTGTCATTTTGATCATCTGAACTATTCTAGTGTGTGGTGACACCTGCTTTAAACTCTGATTCAGTTGTTCTAGTTCTCCCAGTCTTTTCCGTATTTAGGGACAACTAGGAAAATTTGAATTTTACTTTTGCCTTAATTTTGTCATTGTATACCTGCTACTTATCTTTAAAAGTATATTTCAGTAAATTTATTATGGACACCTTTTATTCAATTTTTTAAGTACTCGTCTGTGACCGTGAAGAAATACATCACAACTCTATTAAATAATGTCTGTTTTCTGCTCCTCATACATCTTTTGACAGCTAAAATAATGCAAGTATGCAAGCCAGCTTGACTTTTGTTTCTGATGGTATATCTCTTTTGATTGTGTTTTTTTTCAGAGGAATTTTGGATTTTTCACTTGTACTTGAAGAATACACAAGTAGCTGTTTCATACAATGCACTTCATACTTTAATCAACTAATTTTTCTGCCTTGCTTCTTGTGTGATAAGACTTTATAATTTTATGAAGAAAATTGGCATATGGAATTATACTAATGTAATTAGTATGTTATTTTCAGCAATTTTGGATGTTGGCTTTGCATCATTTGAAAATCATTACTGTTTAAAATTTGCATGCTTTTGTTGAATATGATCCAGATAGTTCTGTTGGTTATTGTTTGTAGCACAAGGAAGTGTGTTTTCTGGAAGAAATGTGGAGTTAAAAAAAACTTTATATTCCTGCAGTTTTTTTTTTGGTTGTGTTATCACAAAGACCATTTACAGACCTACAGCTTCTGATCAGTGACCAAGTTTGTTAACGTTTGTTGTTTCTCTAAATGCAGATATTTATAAAATATTTTTTATTGTCAGTATTAAAAAAAGTGACCTAGCGTCACAAAGGCAAGGAGTGTATTTTGTTCTGCCATCATCAAGTTGTCAAGAAAGATCTCATTTCAGTATATCCTCCTGGCATATAAAAAAGGAGGAAGAAAGAGTGACTTTTGGGCAGCAGCTTGAGCTTGCAGTGCAGGCACTTAAATTTCTTTAAAATTTGCTTGGACTTGTAAACGGAACGAGTAAGATGGGAAGTCACTGATGGAAAATAAACACAAAATATCAAGATGTCATTTTAGGAGTTGTTTTTATGACCATTACCATCCTTGAAAACTGTGTTAGAACAGTCAGAGTGCATGTATTCTGGTCCTGAAATTAAGGACTAGACTGTTATTCACCAGAGAGAGCACTTAAAGCACTTTACTCCAATTATATGTCTGCTATTCAATGCATGAGGCTGTTAGTGCCTCCTGAAGCAATTATCTGTAAAAGTCTTGTAGTTGAGATCGGCTTCCACTGGGTGGTGACCAAGACTCGCTAGAGCAGGAGTAAGTCAGGAGACTAAAACTTTCTTTAATATGACTTGATTTTTTTTTTATTTTTTGGGGAACACTCTGATCTGCTTATATTTGCTTTGCTGCTTTTTGTGTTAGGTAATGTGTTTATCAGCAGCAAATAAGCACCTGATTGTTCTTTTTCCATTTAAATTCTCTCCCTCGACTTCCATTTCACTCCTTTCTCCCCCATTTTTTACCCTATTTTCTTTGTCATTTGCTTATTTGATACTATACTATATACAAACCAATTCAATCGCTACCTTTATTTTGAAAGGAAAATAGAAAATCCTGTAGTGCCAGCTCTGTAAGTTCTAATATAACTATTATGTTTGTCTTTGGGGAAAGCCAGTAACTAAACTGTGTCTAGGAAACTGTTTTATTGAAGGAAGATGGGGAGAGGAGATGCAGTTCTGCATCTTGTGCTAATATTGTCAACCTGGGAAAAAATCTGACTGCCCAGTTAGCTTCAGAAGACAAAGGCATGTTTGACTGTAGAGGCTGCTGCCAAAGCAATCACCTGCTGAACTGGACAGCTTTGTCTTAAATCCTAGTTTAAAATGCTTTTGAACCTTGTGTGTAAACATCACAGATTGTGCAGAAGATTACTTGTCCCAGGAGTACTTTTTGTTGGATTCAAAAGTTCCTCCATTGTTATGTCTTCAGACAAGAAGGTATGCTTCAAATGTGAATTAGACAGCACAAAGATTCAACTAAATGTCCTTGAAAACACGCAAATAAAATTTCTGCACACTCAGATCTGAGAAATTTAAACAATGAGTTTAGCGGATGTAGTGCAGATGATGGCTAAGAGCTGCGTGAGATGCACCAGGCAGATTTGGAGTGGAAAATGGGTAAATAAAAGATACACAGCTTGTCAGAAGAATTGGTGCTTTTGCATGCTTCTCTGGCAAACTATTTATGCACCTCTTAACTGTAGGGATGTTTGTTGTGGTTTAGTTCCTTTCATTTGCTTTTTGCTTTCTTTCTTGCCTGCATGCAGCATTATGTTTTTTTCTTCCTGTTCTTGGTAACAGGTAAAAACACTTAAAGCAATCATAGGCATAGTCTGCATGCTATTCTGTGCATTTGAGGCATGTCTCCTTGTATTAATGTGCATGGTGATAGATTTGGTTATCCTCTGCCTGTTTAATTGTGTGTAATTTTTCTGAACTTTGGGAGTCTTTTTTTTTT
>WBMW01004175.1:410834-452533 GCA_013396635.1 Penelope pileata
TTTTTTTTTTAAAGAATAGAGTACTTATGGTAGTTCCAGTGGGCTGCCAGTGTGTGTGTGCATGTCTCTACGTATGTATATTTAAGTTAGAATTAAATACCTTTTTTCCAGTTTAAAACAAATTGATTTTCCTTCAGGAGGTGGCCAGTTTGGGGGATGTCTGTGCTGCAGCATCGTGGATCCTTATACAACTCCTTTTCTTCCAGTGGTTGTTGTGGCAGGAGATGATGACAGCTGAAGACAGATTTAAGCATGTGTTTTGTAGCTCTGGTTAGGAAATGGAGTATCTCTAGCAGTGTGGCCTTTCCTAAAGTTCCAAATGCAAGCGTGGTTGATTAAGCAAGCTGCCTCAGTTGTTTCAGTCTGAGGTCAAGTTAAAACAAATTCTGTGGAAGAAGCTTTTTGGCTAAGATTGAGCTGTATTTCTTCTTTTTCACACAGACCCTTCCACCACACGTACACGTTGTTCCGTATTTTTGCTTTCTGTGAGAATCATAGAATCACAGAATGGTTTAGGTTGGAAGGGACCTTAGAGATCATCTTCTTCCAACCCCCCTGCTATGAGCAAGGACACCTCCCACTAGACCAGGTTGCCCAAAGCCCCATCCAGCCTGGCCTTGAATACTTCCAGGGAGGGGGCATCCACAACTTCTCTGGGCAACCTGTTCCAGTGTCTCACCACCCTCACAGGGAAGAATTTCCTCCTTATATCTCATCTAAATCTACCCTCTGTCGGTTTATAGCCATTACCCCTTGTCCTGTCACTACCTGTCCTTATAAAAAGTCCCTCCCTAACTTTCCTGTAGGCCTATTCAGGTACTGGAAGGCTGCTATCAGGTCCTCCCACAGCCTTCTCTTCTCCAGGCTGAAGAGTCCTAACTCTCTCAGCCTGTCCTCGTAGGGGAGGTGCTCCAGCCCTCTGATCATCTTCGTGGCCCTCCTCTGGACCCACTCCAACAGCTCCACATCCTTCTCCTCAAGCTCCAATGTTACGAACTTATTAATGCTAAAGGCCTGGTATAATGCTGTTAGGATGCAAAGGTTTTCTTCTAAATGAACTCTTGTAGTCTTGGAGTGCTTTGCTTATTGCTCAGTACATGAATTAATTCCAAGCTTTAAAAGCTTCACAGCAGACGTGGTAAGACTTCTCTGATACTCATTTTACGCCTGTAATTCATGTTATAGCACACATTGTCTTAGGAGTGCGGACCACACGTACCTAATTGTAATGTGTTCTTTTACCCTCAAATGTGAAGTAAAGATGACAGAAAGCAATCTTCAAAGCAGCCTAGATAGAATTCAGTAAGAATGTCTGCAGTATTCTCACTTGAGTTTTATTAGAACTTATTGGTAATTAAGAAACCTTAAGCGTGTGAAATTAAAAACAACAACAACAACAAAACACTCCCACAAAACCCACCTTAATTGTACGACCAAGTATATTTCAAAGGATCTCATATTGCCCTGTGTGCATTTCTTGAAGAGTAAAAGCTGGAAGAAAGGAAATCCATTCATGCTTTTAACATCTTTGTGCAAATGAAGGAAGCACTGCAGGTAGTAGAGCAACTGATCTGGTGTTCGGGTTTTTTTCACATAGCTTGAATAGCTGAGTTACAAGGATGGAATTAAAAATCATTTTACTAAAATACTTATGGCACACATGGACAGAAATTAAACAATTTACAGATGCTGGGAAGCCATTTGCTAATAGCATCCTATAACTGCCATGGAGGCTATACATGATAAGCAGCATATAAAGGCTGTATTCTGTGTAATTTAGATGATGAATATTTTGTATGTCCTTTGAGTATTGCTTCTTAATTCAGACTTTGTGCTATTTTAACAATTAAGATTAGTAAGATTGAAAGCATTGTAACATATGGTTTCAGTAGTGGGAGTATAAAATTCACCTTTATTTACAAGATAAATTCTTCAGTTTTGCTTGCCACTGTGTTTGTGAGTGCAAATGCAAACTAAATGGTGCAAATGCCTTTTGCCAAACTGACAGTGAAGGACAATTTTGAAGAGTTTGGTGCAGCAGAGTCTATGTTGCAAGGCTGTTAAGAGAACCATTTGCAGCATCCATGCGACTCATTCATCTTCTGTTTTGCGAGTGGTGCACTGCTGGGGAGCGCAATTCTGCAGATCCCTGTGTCAGATTTTCGCCTTGTTTGTGAATCACGGGCAACCACAGAGACTGAGAACAAACTGTGATGCTTTATTTCCAAGACCCACTCATTGGTACCTGACCCTCAGGCCCTACCCCACCACATAACCTATTGCACTCTCTTGCTTATCTTCTGCATCACAGAAAATAGTATGCCAGGTGTATAATCATGTAAGAGTATTCAGGGTGGAATATCACATTTGGAGCGAGGTAATTGGGGAGCGGACTGTGCACGAGTAACTTTGTTTGCCAAGGCATAGCAAGGTGGGCCATGAGTATTGTCAACGTAAGATACTGAGTTTGTACATCTTAATACCTGTATGATTGCAGTTGAGCTGAGGATAGCTAGGGGAAAATACGAGTGGAAAGTTTTTCTACAGAAAATCTGGGTAGGCTGACTATTGTATGTAAACTGAGATTTCTAAAGCTGTGCATTTCTAAAGGGAAGGGTATATTTCCGGATGAACTTTGGCCTCCTACGAAGACCAAGAAGAGGGTAGTTTAATTGTTTGGCAAAACCAGGCTGTATTTTTGAAGTACATTTTATTTAGTTATCTTGTCATGACACATAGCATCATCGTATTTCTCTCTGCTGTCTTTTTGCCGTGTCCTAGCTGGCACAAACTGTAAGTTTTCATTTAGTTTATATAGCAAGTGATCCGTGATGGTAATTTGTTATGCTGCTATAATAAATAACACTGACCTTGGCTGCTGGCTTTCCTCTGTGTACCTCTAGCACGAACCAGTCATCAAAGGTTGAATTCATACTATCAACTGTGAGAATGAACATGGCTCTTACTGCAGCACTCACATCTTGGTAGAGACATTTATGTGTCCTTACTTCTGTGGGCCCTTATAGGCAATTAAAGGGAATTTTAATTACAAATAACTAGAAAGAGTGAGGCTAACTTTAAAATCTTCAAGATCGTAAGTAACTTGAGGATGTTTGGTGATGGACAAAGATTCTACAGTTCTTGTCTTATAGGGAGAAGGAATTAAAATTATTTTATAGCTGTTTTATGTAGTTTATTGTAGCGATACCTTTTTTACTCTGTACAGGAGGGCTTTTGCTTAATAGGTGCACAGTAGGATTTGTTTGGCTATGCTGACTTTAAAAGGTTGGGATTTTTTTTTTGTTTGTTTTTGGAAATGCTGAACATCAAATAAAACTTAGATTAATAAATTTAATGAGAAATATGTGACCTTTTCTACTTGTAATGAGGAAAGTAATGTATCATGCAATTACAGAAATGATGTGCAAGTGGATGTGATAAAAGACTTTGGCTAAGAACATGAAGGGTGTTGACTACTAAGGAGAGACTAGTGTGGAAAATTCAGTGTAAATTGTTCTATGAACAAAATTCAGCAACAAAACACTTCTTTATTCTTTCTGTAGTGGCTGTGTGGGCATTCCGAGTCCCCACGTAACTGGTGTTTACCTCAGGCTGTTGTGATGTATTGAACTCAGAAATGGGAGAACTTGCCAGATGTGTCAGAGTTGTGTAAATGTTGCTCCTGGTATTACTGTTTGGCAAGATTTGCCTGTTGAGCACTCATTTGAGATCTTGATATAGACAGTTTTGGTATTAGCTATTTAATTTGTTCTATAGCTGACAGAAAACTGAACTGAAAAAAAAAAATGATGATTCTGTATAGAGTCTTCTAGTTATAGTGTAGCTTTCTAATACTGAGAATGACATTTCCGAAATGGGGACTGATGGAGAACAAAGACATAACTGTGCAGATGTTAATAGGAAGCACTACCCAGAAAAGAAGTGAGAGAAAGCACAGAGATATCTGCTGGAGAGGTTGTGTATGTGAGCGCAGAGCTGAAAGCATAGCTTATCACATGCAAATGGTAAAAGATGAATGAATTGAAGGTGGTGGATCAGAAGAGGGATATCAGAAAGGATCCTTAAAGTGAAGAAAGTAGTTTAATTAGATGGGGACAGTGCATGCTAGGGATACATACAGAATAGGTAACAGCCAAAATATCATCTAGGAAAACGATTTATTTTTCCCAGCAGTGTTGTCAATGAGCGAAAGCTTGGCAAGATTAGATCAGCTGTAGAGGGAAGGCTAGAATAACTGGTTGAGATGAGAGCCTAAACAAAATCTGCGTTCAATCTCGATAAACAGAAATACCTTTGAGGTCTTTGACAGGATGTTGACCCAGAGAGAGGCCTAGCTAATTGACTTAGTTATTTTTAATTGCATGACCAACAGATAAAAGAAGACTTCCGTACAAATGTAAATTTATGTTATTACTGTTCTTTTTTTAGGTAAAGAAGATGAACTTCCAAAGAAGCCGTTGGGGCACATTCCATCAGGACCTCAGCCTGCTGTGCTTAATTCCACTCCAATGCTTAATGGACAGAACAGCACTGGTACACAAACAACAAGGACAGAGAGGAGACCGTCCCCTGTGGAAGAACCAGAAAATTCACCAAATAACAGAAAAAGAATTAATTCACTGGAGAAACAACCTTCCTTAAAACAGCAGAAGTCTCGCCCAATAGACACACAGAGTAGTCAGTCTAAAAATGAGGTAGATGCCAGAAGAAAACCTCAGCCAATAGGGCAAAACAACTCGAAACAATATGATAATGCAGCTGCTAACCAAAATTCTAATGCTACTTCAAATACAAGAAGGGAATTTGTACCTAAGTGGAATAAACCATCTGATATCAAAGTAATTGAAAAGACTATGAAACTTACTGCAGAGGTGAAAGGAAGGCCAATAAATCATTCAGTTTCAAGCTCACCACCAAGTCCTGTAGAAACACAGCCTTTGAATGTAAAGCAGAAGATGAGGGTTTTGGATGCTGATGAAGGTAAGCGTGAGTCTAATGCATCACAGTATGACAACGTTTCAGAAGCTGATAATGAGAGTGAGGATCTTGTTGAAGAGATGCTTGAGAGAGTTCATCCACAGAGTCCTAGGCATGTAGCATATTCTAGTAGTCCAGGAAAACAAACTGAAAAAATACCTGCTCCACTGAAAATATCCAACAATTACACCTTCACTTCACAGCTCAGATCTCCAAAATATTCATTGCAATCTGATGGACCTCCTCATGGACTAAATGCAAAACAGCTGCTGCCATCTTACAGCAATCCACCTACTTATCATGGAAATTCTCCAAAGCATGTCTCCAGTATCGGCAATACGAGTTCTATACCTCTTCACTATCATGGGAATCGAAACAGCCCTTCTGGTAGGCCATATGGCACTTTTATTTCAGCAGATTATTCTCCTGATAAATTACAAGTGAATTCCTATCCTGCCAGTCGCCAAAATCCTCTCTCATCATCTCCTACTCGGATCGATGTAGCCCCTGTTGATGCTTATACCAGCAACTTGAGGTCCCCTACAGGTGTCAAATTCATAATCCCTCCAGTGGATTATTTACCAGAAGATAGAAGGTGGCCAGATGCTGCTTATATTTATAGACATGAACCATACAGGCAGCCTTGGAGCCAAGACATTAACAAGGGCCACTTGGATAATTTCCAGAAATACCAGCATTTTCAGTCAACACCTTTTCAAGACCATAGTCTTCCTGCTGTCTCTGTGGATAGTCCAATAAGATACAGGACTTCACCAAACTTCGAAGAGCATGGTTCACCACAATACCAATATTCAAGTCCATCAGCTCAAGCCCAACACTACCGAAATAGAAATGATGGATTATCTATGCATGAATCCGTGCTTCTCTGAGAATCTGTCTGTACTTAGTGAAATGGCAAGAACCAAACCCAGCTACACATTACTGTGTTAGTAGTAGTCCACCTCATTTCTTCTGTGAAATGTGGATGGTTCATGTGACTCTCAAAAAGAACAACACTATTTCAAAGATGTTTCAGACTTTTCGTTGAAGGCTAGTTGAGTTCTTAGACTTGCATTGAAGGTATTGAAAGTGATCTGATGCACGTAGCCATAGCAATAGCAATAAGATCATATACACAGTATGGCTAATACTGTCATTTTTTTTCAAATTTGAATAACTTGTGTTATGATCTTTCTGCCTAAAACCTAACACATTTGCAAGTTTTATTTTGACTGACATTGTTAATGCACTGTATAGGTTTGTGTGTGCACTTGCATACGTAAATGCATATGGAAAAGAGCTAAAGAGTTTAACTGAAATGTAAATGCATTTAACTTTGGGCAAAGGTTGTGAAGTACTTTTATTTCATATAATTTTTTCTTTATAATTTATTTGAGAAGCCATTCATTTTGAATGGGAATTTCTGTCATTTTTATACAGCTGCCTCAGTATCCCTGTATCTGTTCTGGGCAGGAGAGATACTTTGGGATTATTAATTTAAACTTATGTGAGAGTTAATTTCCTCTCCTTTGACTACTGTTTGTCATTTTCCTCCACAAGAAGGAGCTGGCAGGCGAAAGCAGAAAGCCAAAAATGTCTCTATAATCTGGCTAAGAAATGGTGCTTAAAATTCAGGACAGTCTCTAGTTTCTTATGTGAATCAAAAGTGGAGGATTGTAACCCTTGCACCTAAATCTACCTTCTGAATGTCATATATGCAAAATATTGGAGCACAGTAAGAGTAATGCCAGATCCAGAAATGGTGCTGCACCCTTCACTTTTTGCCACGCTGTGCTGTCAAACTAAACCAATTGGTTGCAAGGCCAAATCTCACAGGTATCAGAGAATTACCAGCTCCGCGACACTCTTAAGAAATACATGCAGGAGTTTGAGAGTTGGTTGCGACTTGATAGTCCCTGAGCTGTCTGCATATGCAGTGTCCCTTCTCTTAAGCTTTGTCATGTCAATTCTATTTCATGTCCTCCCTTTTTTTCCCCCCAGAGAGCCAGCAGGCTCTGTCTGTGATTGGACATGTGCTCCTTGGCTTTCAGGCTGCTGAGAGAATGTGTTTTTTTTTTTTTACTCTAAAATCATCCTGACTGTTAATAGGAAGGGTAGACTCCTGGTAACATAAGTGTTTTTAATTACTGTTTGCAGTCTTTTCTACTCTGTGTTTTCCTTTCGTTGACTGTGAAATGGGGGTGACAGAAATGCAGGTAGGTTAAAGGGGCACGTGTAGGGTGCAGTTCTGTGAGCTGCCGAGTGCCGCGTAGGCAGCGCTGGGTGCACCGACCTCCTTGGAGCCAATGGGAGTGGAGGCAGATGAGGGTCTTGCCAGAAGAGGTCCTTGGAGTGCTTAGCAGAGAGATTTTCTAATACTTAAGGATCAAGCATTGGTGTCAACATCAGTTTTAGGTGGTTTTGAAGGTTGTCCTATTGTCTTTTGTTTTGTAAGATTTGTTAATTGAAAACATAGAAATGGATTTTTTTTTCTTTAAAGAATGAGCTTTAGTGCCTATTATTGCTGCAGGTTGGCTCTGTAAGTTTTAAGGTACAGAAGTAAAACAATTTTTACAAATGGAAGTAACATTTACTTAGTATATTTCAAAAACTTTTTTTGTGTATATGATGTGTCTGATGTAATTTTTAATGAACTGGGCAATTTTATATTTTAAGAATTGCAAACTGCAGCGAAGTAACAGTAGCAAAGCACTACACTGAAACTCTGAAATTGTGAAGATAAATACGATGCGGGCTTACCTTAGTTCTGATTGCTTACAGCAGCTTAGAAATGTATGTATATAATATTGTGGCTAAGTGTAATAATCTCGGTGTTTAATGATGGTTCTGTAATTCATAACAAAGCTGTACAAGGTATTTGTGCAAGCAACACAAAGCTCCAAGATATGTATCAGCATTAGTAAATACTGTAGATTTTTATATATAAAATATATACACACTATTTTCTTATGTCATCTGCAACAGTTTTATAACTGTGTATCCTATTTTGATGTGACTGTATTTTTAACATGTTAAAATAATAATAATTAAGCTTCTGTTGTTTTGTCTTTATTTTTTCATTGTCTGATCAGCTCCAAACTGCACTTCTGCTCTTCTCAGCACAAGTAATTGCTTTCCATAAATGAATTGTGTGTATATATGTATTTGATGCATGTCCTATTTTATTTGTTTGTACATGTTTATTTTTAGACTAAGCAATATGGATACAATCTGTGCAGTGCTTTGGCGTTATTACAGAAGCAGCAAGATCATTGATTATAGTTTACTGCAGCGCTAAACTTTAACTTATCATTTGTGAAAACTGGGAGTATAAACTGTGATCGTAATTTTCTGGCTTTGTTCTAATAATCTCACCCAATACCAACTGAAAAGAAGAGAATTATTGGGATGAGAGGCTTGCAATGTTGCATTGATCAAAGCGCAAAATAACAGTCTGACTGCGGCTGCGGTGTTTGTTACATGTTTCGAGAACTGCTCGCAGCTTCCAAAAGCCTCGTGTCACATGTGGGTAGTGCAGAGTGTATGCTTTTGTTTCATTTAGCTGGACAAGCCAAACAAAAGGTACTGCCAGATCCAAACCCGTCATTGATGCCAGTAACACACCCTCCCTGCAGAGTGAAGCAAGGCACAGCTGTGCCAGCGTGCTGCTGGTGGGGGAGTCATCCCCATGTGATGGATTAGATATTATCCTCATCAGAGCTTCTCTGTCCCTGTTTGCTTTGCTCTGACAACAGTCGAGCAGTAAGTATCAATATAAAATACTTGAGACCTTTTCTTCCCATGGATTCTTTCTAATAATTTTCTAAACTTTGCCTGCGTTGCGCTGTATAAACTGTAGGTTCCTTGGCCAAGCTAGCTGTCATGGCTCTCCGTGTGGTTAGTGGGAAGGGTTCCAAGCTGGGCGTTGGAGAGCAAGTAATCTCTCTCCACTTCCACAGAGGAACCCAGAAGAGTAAATAAGGATAGATGCCTAACTTCTGCATGACAAAAATTAAGTGAAATTAAACTAATGAGAATATAAAAGCGAAAGGAAATCAGTTGTTTGCTGTGATCTTCAGTGTTTGCTTGTCCATTGACTGGTACTACACTGGAATAAATATAAAGACTTCAGTGCTGGACTGTGCAGCGGAAGACTGAAATCCTTCAAGTTGTTGGGGCCTTGGGAAAAAGTCAGGAAAGACTGCAGTCTCTCTGATGCTCCTGATATTTCCATGAATGGGATTTGATTATGTGATCAAACTGTTTCTCTCTCTAATCAAGCCATGTGCATTATATAGGCGAAGACAGAAGCCTTCCCACTCCTGCTGTGACCCCGGGGAAGATTCTTTCCTGATGTCAGTTTGGGTGATGAATTTGAATCATCATCACTTGGGCATCTGAGGAAGAGAATATGACTTCAGGAAGATGATCTTAATCTTCTCCTCTCCCCAGATCCAGCTGTGGCCTGCCTGTAGCGCTTCAGGGAAGGAGGTGACAAGGAGGAAACAGAACACCCCTTTAGCCAGAAGTCTATTAAGGAGAGTATTTCCTCCTAATCCCTGCTGATGACTACCGAAAGCCTCAAAGCATGATATTCTTTGCAATTATTTGAGAATGATCAGATCGATGCAGGCAATTCTTTTTTTCCCTGGGCCATAAAGGAGGTTCTTCTGCAGATGTAAATGTTGGTTACCTCCGTAGCACCTGACAGCAGGATTAATCCCTAACTGTAAAGCAACTGCCGTATCCTCACTACGAATAAAAGTTTCAGTATGAATAGCAAGGGATTTTAGAAAAAACCTTGGAGGTTGCAGAAGAGAACTATCTTATTGTTAGTCAAAGATACACCTTTGTAATAAACCAGTTGCTAGTTCCAAAATTAGATGCGCAGTGTAAACAACATCGAAATGTCAAAAGACAGAACAGCCTTCCAGTGTAGAGAAGCAAATCCAGAGATTTGATCCCTGAGGTACATACACATTTTCCAAGGAGATTTCTCTCAAGAATCCTATCCTGAATTTCACATCATACTCGATATGACTTTGAAATGGACTTGCAAATTACAGACTTTTTTTTTTTTAATCTCCCCCTTGGGTAGCATTACATTGCATGCACAAAGAGGAATACTATTTAAAATATGCCATCAAACGCCCACCGTTTCATCTCCAGCAGAGAACATTCTGCTTTCAGTATTTCAGTGAGAGGAAAATGTAAGGGTTTTTTTTGTAGCCCTTGAAATACTGCATTTTTGCAAAGCTTTCTAAATGTAGCCTAGTTACAGTTCAACGGTTACTTGGCTAAGTGCAGTTAGGCTTCTCTTTAGATGATACGAAGTTCCTGCGTAGTTTGCTGAAGATTTTTTCTTTTGTGGGGATATTAAGACACTCTAAATGCTCTGAGTGGCACAGTTGCAATGAGAAGAGGACCAGGCCAGCAACTGAAATTGGGAATATAATTGTGGTTGTTGGAGTAGTCTTTAAATGGTTGCCAAATCTGGTGAGCTAGGGAAAAATGCCATTCTCTGGCTTCTTTGTGCCAAGAGGACTTCTTGCCTGGCCAGAGGTCCCTCTCCTGAGTGATTCCATTCTCTCAGCCTACACCGACTGCTTGTCTTAGTGCTTACAGAGTTAGCAGAAAATCGGTGGTGCTTTTAGAAATGTGCATTCTGAATAATCCGAGAATGAACATAACTTGGTCTAGCTTTTTCTTTTCCTTTATTTATTTATTTATTCATTTATTTTTGAGGAAGTGGAGTATGTTTATTTTACTGTAGATTTTATTGTCAGTCTTGTCAAGGTGAGCTGTGCTTGGTTCTTCTGCCTGCTTCCTTCCTCTGATGATGTGCCAACCCTTGTTTCTCAGAAGTTTTGTGATGCCTTTTTGCTGCTGTTCGTTGGGAACATGATGAAGCAGATAATAACAGAGGTTGCTGTTCGCCTCTTCAGCTTTGCCTCTCTCTAGACAATGTGCAAATTAAAAAAAAAAAAAATCATTTATGTTCTCAATATTATAGTTGGTCAGAAATTCTCCAGGAAGGCTTTTCTTACAGAAAGCAATTTAATTTAGTGATGGTGAAGGACACTGTAGTGTGGAGGCACTTGTACGGTCTCTGCAATCCAAAGTCATAGGTTGCTTTTGCTCAGCATCAAGCAACAAAAGCTATATTACACGCAGGACCAACCAAGCATTTTTGCAAAATGCTGCATCGTGCCACAAAAACATGCCAGCTCCGACTGGCAGTAGGTCAGATGTAGCTGCCACATGCTTGATTTGGTTAGGTAAATACCTCCTTGTTTCCCAGTGATTTGTTGCTTTTGTCAGATTTTTCTATTTGAAATGAGAATTGAATTGAGAATTGAAGCTGGTGCTTTAAGCCAGGATGTCTGCGCTCCCGTCCTTGCTTAGGGAGACTGAAAGTGAAACTTTCTCATTCACACCATCCAAACTTTGAGCGTTGCATTTTCCAGTTCAACAGTACCTTCTGGAATCGTCTGCAGCGCTGTCCCTTAGGAAAAAACAGATCTCTGTTAATTTTGATAGCAGAGAAAAGAGCTCTGTTAGATGATTTAGTCCAACCCAAGCCTGTCCCCAGACATTTTCCCCACAGGTAACTCAGTTGACAGCCTGGGCTGTGTGTCCCTGAGAGTGACGCTGAAGTCAGTCAGTGATCTGCAGCACCAGCACCAGGTAGGTCACGTGGCATTTCTAGGCAAGTTGGCACCCAGCTGTGAAAGCTGGGATTTTGCACTATGGTTACTTGGGAAGTTTTACTGACTGAAGAGTGTACCTGAATCCAGCACTCATGCATGGGTTTTATGTTAAAAAATCACAAAGCTTTAAAGCAAAAGGGCTGGATTTTCAAAGGTGGTGATGCTTAGCTGCCTTCATGTTTGGGAATGGAGTTGGGAGTTCTGTTTAAAGGTTTTTTTTTTTTTTTCTGAAAGTTAAGGAACACTGAAGAATTCATACCCACTCCTCCTCCTCTTGTCAAATCAACAATTTCTGGAACAAACGGGATATCTTTCTTAAAAATGGTTTTAAAACAGTCGCATTGGCCTCAGTCTTCCTTAGAGGTAACACAGTAGGCAGCTTCCAAAGAAAGTGGTTGTGTTGGAGGATCTTTATTTTATGTCGATGTCTCTGCCCATTGTTCATCCTTCTTTTGTTCAAACTGTGTCTGTGTCTCCCTATACCCTTCCTAGCTCTGTCCCCCTCTGTTCCTCAGGTTTTACTGTGTCAGGTTGTGTCCCTTGCAGTTATTTCACTTCCAGTAGACATGTCCACCTGTCTGCTGCTCCAGTGAAGGAGTTTTCCTTCCAATCCTGATGTCACCATGTCACGGGCTACCTGCTCTGTGTCAGCTCGTTGCATTCTCCAATCCATCTCAACAGCTGTTCTTTGCGGTGCTGTCACTTTGCTTCAAATAAATAATAATAAAAAAAAAAAGGATAGAGTAAATGATGTTGAGACTATAAAACAGGTAATTAGTAATATGAGTATAAAAGCCAATTATCAATGCTATCTGATGGTTGTGCTGTGCTTTACAGTCTGCAGTACCTACATCATGAAAAGTGGCATCTACTTAATCCGACGGACCGGGATGCTAAGTGGCTTGCTGGGTTTTTCCCTAGGCAATGCCACGTGTGAGTGAGAAGCTGTACCCCCGATTTGAGAGCTTTCTGCTGGCCAGCACATAGGAACCAGCCAACCTTTGTTGGTTGGCTGGGCTCAGCGCTCTCCGTAAATATTTAATCATACATCGCTACTGAAGAAAGGAGAAACAGTCTCTCAATCACAGAATTAGTATGCTCACAGCTATAGAAAGTATTTGTAGCTGCTGGAGTTCACATATTGTTCAAAGCTGTACCTCAACCTTTTTGATGCTGTAAATCATAATTTTGCTCTGTAACGTGTAAAAATGTAGCATTAACCTCAGGTGTTCTCTTTCCAGTGCAGCTATGCAGCTAGGTTGGCAGCAGACATTCTGCCTCTGGCAGTAGTTTTACTGATGTGCTCAATTTCTGTTGAGCACGCCTGGTCTCACAGTGAATGAAATGAGCCCCCTGTCTCCTGGAATTGTCTCCTCAACTGCCTCCCCTCCCAGCTCGCCCTGCTCTGTCCAAATGGCACCAAACACCAGTGGAGAGGGGAAGACTGTAAATTCACTTTGGCTTAAACACCCGCAGAGTCAATGCTGGAAGTTGTGCACTGTCTGCTCCCCACAGAGAAAAGTTTTGATGGTGCAACTTCGGGTGGGGAAAAAAGTAGTGTTGCTCTTTAAATGCCATTATTTAAAAAAAAAAATATGCATAATTTCAATGAGTGAGTGGGGTGTCACACTGTGTGCACATTTATCATTGTGAATGTTATGTCTGGAATGCTTTGAAATGCTTTCGCATTTTGTGATTTTGGGCACATAAGCAGATCACTTTTATTGTAACCCCCTTGTTATACTCAACAGGATTGGTCAGGTGGTATTTTTCTCTTTTCATTTAAGTGGTTTCTTACAGAGACCTTCAAGTTCCAAAATAACATTTTGTGCCACCTTGATTATTACTTTATTATTAACTCTAAACGTAGACTCCCTTCTCTACCTCCCCTTTCAGAAGTGAATCATGTCCTGATATTTAGAATGACCCTGAACAGAGACTTCAAATTTCCAGCTGGACTAATGGGGCTCGTAGGAGGGAAGCCAAACTTCCACGACGTCTCATTACCATCAGACTGGATTAATAGAAGAAAATTACTTAACTACCCATCCACAGATGGAGATTTAGCTATAACTTTTGAAAAGACTTGCATGTCAGCTACTAGCAGTGTAGCTGAACCTATTTTTTTTTTTAAAAGTTTCCTGTGCTGTATAGCTGGAGCTCTGAGTACCTCATGCAGAAGGATGTCCTTGTGTGCATCATTTGCCGGAGGGAGTTCAGCAAGTCTTAGCTGGTAAGTTGGCCACCTCAGGAGATGTCTCTGCAGGTAATCTTGAGACTGTATTTCCATCTTCAAGCCTAAGCCACATGCTGCAGAGGTCATTGGATGACTGTAAGTAATTTGCTAAGGGTTTTATATTCAGAGTTAGGGAGGTGAACTGCCTGAACTCCTGTCTTGCAATTCTTTTCTCTTTGAGCGAGGCAGTAGCAGTCAGCTGTCATGGGGCTGGAATTGTTTCCAGCCATAAAGCAAGCACTCAGCATTGACACAGCACTGAAGGAGTGCTCTCCATGACAGTGCTTCTGCAAGGCAGTTGGGTCTAATTATTTCAGATGACTGAAGCAGGTGAGAGAGTTTGTGTACAACTTTTCAAGGTACTTAGCACCTGCTATTCTACATAGAATTTGAGGAGCCAAGGTCCAAATTACTTAGGAAAGCAAGGGAGAAATCCTATCTTTATACCCTTGGCATTTAGCAGATGCTCAGTTTTACCATCAGCCTATGGATGAGTCACTTCACAAACTCTTCCCAGCCTGCATCTTCTGTCCAGTGCTTATTTTCTGGCATTGTTAATACCAAAACCCTGCTATCTTTTTATTTATAGCTCTGTGTGTTAATGGTGGTGACCCTTAGGAAGAAGTTCCCTCCTTGCATTTTGCCTTTGCTAGGAAAAAAGAATAAACGCTCCTCAGCCTAACAGGACTCTATTTAAAGATGTCTGCCGTGTTTTGCAACGTTTAATTCCAAAGGAATCTTTGCAGCTGTGCTTCACTCTGCTGAACAGAATGTCTGAAATAGTTGTATCTCATCGTTCTGTGGTAAGTGTAGTCTGACCTTTTGGACTTGTTTTTGGCTGCAGGCATTGTGTTTTGGCTTCTAGCTGCATTGTTTCTCTACCAACTAGAAACCAAATTAGACTTGCAGGGTGCTTTGAGGTGGGTACACCTGAATCACTCATCACAGGGAGCTAGCATAACAAGGTGAGAATGGCTTTTTGAATTCAAAAAGCTTTCCTAGAGCATCGACTGGAATACCTGCTTATTTCAATTAAAATTCAAAGTGACTGAGAGCATTTTTAACATTGATGCACTCCCTGCCCTTGCCTGTATGTCTCTTCCTGAGCAGGGCTTTTCCACCAGGACTTCAGCTCTGTGGTTTCTCTGCACCCTTGCCATGCCTTTTCTTGCTGAGCCCCTTCCATGCTCAGTCCCTTTCCTTCCCTTTCCATGCTCAGCCCCTTCTGGTACCGGCCCTGATCACTCCCACCTTAAATGTGCAAACTGAGCAGCCGTGGGTGCACAGCCATGGTTGGTGCAGCTTTGAATGGCTCTTCTTTGAATGGCTCCTGTGATTCTGTGACTCCTGCTTGATGTCTGCCCAAGCTTTCCTACTTCTGAGCTTGTGCCCAATCTGTCCTGCAGAAAAAAAGCCTTCCACAGTGGATCTGCCATCTTCCAGGACTACATACGGAGTGCCTGAACCCACTGAGCTCAGCAGAACAGGATTAGCTATCCGTGAGAGTTGAGCCAAAGCTTTACGGTGTCTGAGAGAATTTTTCATAAGCAAGGCAAAACATCCATCAGTTTTTGCATGTTTGGGCTTGAGAGTAAAAACTTTGGAGAGAGCTTCATAGCTGTTAGTAATGCATTTTGTGCAGGGTTGGCACTGCACAAACAACTCCTCTCACATTTGGTTTCCATTTTTTCTTTTAGATTATATTTCTTTAATCTATAACTTCAGGTTTGTGGGTTTTTTGTTTGTTTTTAGTTTTTTTGGAGGGGGATGTTTGTTTATTTTTGCATGCACAGATCTGGGATGATGCTTTTGTCTGTTCAGAAGCACCGAACCATGTGTTAGTTCTCTGCGAGTCTCTGTGCCTGCTCCCAAATATTTCTCTCTCTTCAAGTTAGATGAACCCGCCGCTCTGTGACTCATTAATTCGCTCTGAAAAACATTTTTTTAGGAGTTTTCTTTTGTAAAATTGTTGTCTAAAAGCATATCTTTGAAATGAGATTGCTATTGTAACTGCTCCAAGAGGCTCAGAAACCTCACAGCCTTGACATCTGAAGTCTTCCAGAAGAAGCTAAGTGGGCTCCGTTTGAAGTGGCAGAACAATGCGAAGATGCAGCGGAAGGGAAATGAATTGTATTAATTCTGACAAACTTCAAGAAACTTATTATATCTCTGAAAATTCTTTACAGCTTTGGTTCAGAGGTCTCGGGTATAAAGGAGCATTGAAATCAAGGACGAGGATGCCAACAAAGACTTGTGGAAGATAGAGGACCCAGACCTCCTGTGAAAGTGAGACTTCTTCATTCAGGCTTCTTTCAGGGAAATAACAATAATAATGGAAAAAAGCACTCAGCAACATCTCTAATCACAAAGGCTGAATAAGTCTCTGGCCTCCAGGACTGCTAGGATTTCTTCATTGACAGTTAAATATAGTCACGGGCAGTTGTCATACAAGGTGCAGCGTGTGACTTTGGTGTCTGCTGGTGCCATAATGTGCTGCTATCGGCGGGAGCCAGCTGTGTGTACCTGTTATGTATGCATACATAGAAATTATTGCTTGCCTTGATTATCAGCTGTTTCTCAGCAGTATTTGATATTACTTTTGTGGATAATGAAAACTTTCAAGAAAAGATCTATTATTTGGCTGTAAAAACGGTAACAAATCATGGGAACTTGGACATCTCCCAGTTCCCTGCTTTTAATTGCCTCATCTTATAACTTATAGCTAGAGATCTTGAATATTGTCTCTGAGAATGTATTTCTGGAGTAAAGAATGGATGTACAAAGGCACCAACTTCCAAAGAGCCTCTCCTTGCACGCTGGTAAGTGTATGGTGGCCTATTTCTTAAAAGCAGAAGAATAGAAAAGAGGTGTCTTTTGGCTGTGAGATTTAACAATGAGTTTATTGTTCCTATGGTTTGCGAAGTTGAGGATGCGTGTGTGCTTTTCATAGGGGTATATGAATGTTTTAGAAGAGAGCATGTGCTTTGGGAGTGCCCACGCAGAGCTCCTTGGGAGCAGCGGTGCAGGGGCTCACCTGGGCGTGCTCCAAGGATGTTCCCCTGGAGATGAGCCTTCCTCCTCCTGGACCTTGTTGAAGGTACATTTTCTGTCCTATATTTACAAACTGTGCTTTTCAGAAATGTAATTAATGACTTTTGTCCTCTCTCGGTATTTTATTTTTTAATTCCCAACACAACTCCATTGGCTCAGTGTTAATATCATGGAATCATAGAAAGTTTGGGCTGGAAGGACCACCTTGCCATGGCAGAGAGATTTTTCACCAGATCTCGTTGCTCAAAGCCACGTACAATCTGATTTCAAACCCTCCAATGATGAGACATCCACAACTTCTCTGGGCAACCTGTTGCAGTGTTTTATCACCCTCATAGTGAAGAATTTCTTCCTCATATCCAATCTGATTTGTTTTTTTTAATAAAGTAATTAGGAAACTAAACTCTTGTTTCTCAAGGAAAGATCAAATAAAATAAACTGAACTGAGACCCCTATGACAGAGGAGAATCCATAATGCTTTGTCTTCTAATTCTTGGCTGATAAAATCCCAGAGTCACCTCTCCTGCTTCCCAGAAGGATTTCCTTGCTTTTGGTTATGTTCAAATTGATGTGATTAAGTTGTGATCCTTCTATGATCATCCACATCATTGATAAAGTATTAAATAATATCGATCTAAGAGTTAGCCCCTGGGGGACTCTGCTAGAAAAACCCACTGATTTGTATCTCCCACTAATGCTATCTGGTATCATTGCCCTTTCATATCACTGTTTGCAATTTTAACGGTAACAGCTAACAATAACTTGACATCTGGGATTTTTTTTCCACGTTACTTTCCTTATTATCTTAATTCCTGGAGCTCACAGTGTTTTGATTGAATTCCATGGTCTCCGTGAGCACTTGCCTATGTTTAAAACCAGGCTGTAACTGCCACTTCCCACTTTGCTTTTATTCATTTCTCTTTATTGAAGTATTTGTTCTTTTTAGCTAGATGACATTTGTGGAGTGTATGTTGCATATATATCTGCTTTTTTTTTTTTTTTCTTTTCTCCTGGTTTTGTTAATTTTTGCTGTTTGGTGGAAGACTTTGAACAATTTACTGTTTTTGTCAACATCTCCCACTCTAAATGTTATGTTCCCAGTTAGGTATGCCAGCAATTCCCTCATGCTCTGAAAAAGCTCTCCTTTAAAAATTCCCAATGCACATGTCAACAGCGTGCCCTGCCACACAAAGTGAGCAGCACGAAGTCACAATCCCAAGAACTGTGGCCAATTCTAATTTCTCGATAAAAGATTTACTCCTGGGAATGTAATCTAATCAAACTGTCCTTCAATTTCACATCAGGAAACCTTTTTTCTCTCTTTATCCAGAAACTCTACATTTTGTTAGTTGCCCACAGGCTATGTCCAGCAGTGCCTCCTCGTGATAGATCAGCTTTTCTTCCTCTACATTGTGGAACGATTTTTAAAGAATAGTTCACCTTGTTCTCTCCTGGTATTTGGTTGTGTTAGAGATGCCTGTCTTCTGCTTTTATAGCATTTAGCATTCAAAAACACAGCAGTCCGTGAACATCTGAGAACTGTAGGGAGGACTATAGGGTGGACAACTGCCCATAAGAAGCTGAAGGAAAACTTGATAATGATTTTGAGCGGCAAACAGTATAAAAATATTTCTAACCTACCCAGGATGATGAACCTGAGTAGAAAATAGCTTCTTGCTGGCAGTGTAGTGCTGGGAGGCCTTATATTTGATATTAGAAAAAAATAAATTCTTTATCAATTACTGCTTTAAAGGTACTTGCATCTGTATGTGGATGTATGGCTCAACTAACATTTATCCAAAACATTTTGCATACCAATTGCTGGGTGAGCTTTAACCCTAATCAGTGTTTCAATGCAAACTGCAGACATTGATGCATTGTCCCCAGCCCCCTCGCAGCATTCAGTTCTCTCGGTGATTGCTGCTGAAAGCTCTCATCCACTGCTGCTGGCTGCTGTGGTCACTCAGACAATGCCCATCTCGTGTCTGGATGTAGGCTCTTGTTCTTTCTTCTTTGGCTGGCTCTGGAAACAATCCACCGCACATTTCCACTGAGTGGGTTGTGTTTGACCTTTCTGCATTGTCACAAGATGCCCTGCATTATATTTTGGTATTTTCCCTTTCTGCAAACCCCTTTCTGTAAAAGGTTTCATTGTGTTTGCTAACCAGAGCTAGCTTAGCTTGCCATTTTAATGCACAGACAGAGTTAACAATATTTGTACCAGGAAGCTTCTCCTATCTTCGTATTGCCGAAGGATTTATTGTCTCTTGTAGTTGCATTATGAATGTTTATTGTTCAGAATTTGTCACTGAGAAAAGGCTAATTCCAGATGTGGCACTGCAGATTTGTGATGTTGTGCAAAGCAGAAGTTATTTTTCATGTTTATTAATATTGCTGCAGCTACAGCCCAAAGGCAAGCTCTATCTGTGCATCACAAAATAACCTTGTGAAGATGAGCAAGATTTGTAATGGCTTTGGTCAGTGGCTTCTTAACTACTTTGAGTCATTTCATAGACCGGCCAAGAGCTTTCCATTTCCATACACGGATACCACGTTCAGAAAGCATCTGGTGAGGAGGGATCTGGAAGAACTGGGTGTCCCCACCGATGTGTCCAGAGTTCAGAGGTCAGTACAGAGAGGCTGGGAACAGGACAAACACCCCATGCAGTGACATACAATAACAACACAAAGTGGTGACACGCAGTAAGGACTCAGAGCACTCTCTTCCTTTCAGATCACCTCTTGTTCCTGCTAGCACTGGGGAATGTGTCTGTGTTTTTAAAAGCAACAGCAACAAAAAAGGGTTTTGGTCAGAAGCTTTTCTGAAATATTTTTGTTGGATACGTTTGGATGGATGGTTTAAAAAAGTTCTAGGGCCACGAGTACAAACAGTGAAAACTTCTTTTCTTTTGTTTATTTTTTTTTTAACCCGTTATTTTTTTTCTTTCTGTACTTTTGATTAGCAACACAAGTTCATTCCTGTTCCTGCAGAATAATGGAGGTCTCAGCAGCCTAAGGCTGCCCCTGGCTTTCCACCTGGGAGAAGCAGGCATATTTGTAGTGTATGGATGCTTATGCAAACAGCAAAGTGGCTCAGTGGAGCTTTGTGACGTAGCACAAGCTGCTCCTGCTGCACATTGCTCAGGGAAAGCATCTTCCCAGCAAGCCTAAAAGCTCTGTCACTCCCTTCCGCAGCTAGACAAAAGCAAAAGCAGGTAGGGCTAGGAACACCTGCCCAATAAACAGAAGGAGGAATCTTGCACTGGGCCTGACAGACTGCCTATGAAATGGGGAAACTGTGATTCCCCTGACCCACTTGTTTTTGTTTTTCAGATTTATGTGGGGATTTTCCTTTGGAGACACTCACCCTAACATCTGTAAGATGTTTGTTGTCAGCTCACATATTCCTGCTTATTACTCCCTGTAACCCAAGGAGGACAGCAGTGTGACACTCAGGTGCGTGAGTGTGCACGGCTGCACCTCTCTGGAGGTGGCCCCACGGCTGAAGGCAGCTCTGCAGCTCTGGGCTAACAGCTGCTGCCGGTGCACGGCATGGTTCTTTCCAGCAGCCAGCTCTGAGTCACAGCAGCATTCTCTCCCAGCTATTTGCCTACCCTTTTCCCCCTGAATTTTCCTCCAGGGGCCTAGTTTCTTCTCTGTACCCTTCTCCAAGTTCACACTAAGCTAGACCAAAAGAGCAGCACTTTCTGTATGAACATGCAGTTGGTCCCACGTTTAAATCTTGCCACTGTGTCCCAGTGAATTGTGCAAGGAGCCAGATACCAAAAATCAATTGAACTCAAATGCCTAACCCTGGCATTGGCTCTTGTTGCATACTGCTATGGGTGAGTTATTTCAGCACGTTTCCTCTCTCCATTTCTTGCCTATAAATCGCATATGCTAACATTAGGTGACACAGCAACATCACAGATATAGGGAGTTATTTGGGTAGAAATGCAAAGAAATACAGCAGCATCCCACTTGAACACTGTGCACTGGGATCTTTGAATAACAAGTTCATTTAACAATGCATCCATAGCAAAACTTTTACCAAGCTTACAGGATATTTCAGGCTTTGTCTCACTTCAGTAAAAGATAGAAGGTCTAGGGAAAGAATTTCAAATTATCATATGAAAGACAGCTTAAGATGAAGAGGAGGTTACCAAAAAAAGTAAAATAAGCTATAATTTTCAGTCCAAAAACACTAGTGCTAAGTTATCACTCACATGCAGTCCAGCATGGTGGCAGTTCAGAACTCCAGGGGTCCTTATCTCCCACTGCTCATGCAGAAACTATTGCATATATTGTTGTCAAGAGCAGACCAAACACAGCCCGAGCTGCTGCACTCATTGGCGTCAGTGAGAGGGGTGCTACCACGTGTGGGTGCCAGCAGGACCTGCTGGTCTTTGCTAGGTTTTGTTTTCACCTTGAATGAAATTCATTTCAGAATGTCTTTGTAATGTTTCTGTTATTCTTTAGCAATTAATTAGCAATACACAGCAAATATGATTGTGATGGAGGAGAAAGGTAAGTACTGTAAATCTCACAAGCCTTGCCTTCTTAGGAAACCTTAGCTGAGCGCATTGTCTCCCGTTGGCATCTCTTGCTACCAACCTTGTGCCCATCATACCAGATTACAAGTTGATCTTTGCACATGACAATTATTATCCACTTACGGATGAACTTGGAACACCAAGTACTCCTATTTTGTGGCAGAAATGTTGATTCTATTCTGTTTATTTATTTTGAATTTAAAAGAATACTGGAAGAATCCAATTGGAATCAGTTTTCTCGATGGTTTAAAGTGTTGTCTGAGACCAGGTTCTGTTCAGCTGTTCTCCTGTGATATTTTCATGGTGCAACGTTTGTACAGTGCAAGAGAGCCAAAATGAGAGCTCATGGAAGGCAAAGTCTTTAAGCTGCTTGGGCGGCTGCATAGAGCACACTGGAAAAAGTACAGGGAAAGGAGGGAAGAGTAAACTAGATGGTTTAAATACCCTTAGTTTAAATTAAGGTTGGTAGTACTGAAATTTGGAATGCATTCAGCCTGATAGCTTCCCTCTAATGAAGCATCTTTGGTGTGGGTTCTGGGAATCTGAGTTCATTTTCTGCACCGCTGAAACCTCTGTGTCCTATGTGGGTCTTGACATAAATTGATTCATGAGCTGGACTGATGGATGAGGCCCCAGGTTTGGGGGAGTACTATGACCGTATGCTAAGTTTCTATTAGCATCTGTGGAAATCAGGTACTTATGAGGCTGTTCAGATTGGAGACCTTCTCTGAATTAGGGGTTATGCAAACTGTGGAGGGGCAGGCAAAGTCCTCAGAGGAGATGACAAATGCTCTGTCTCAAGCCTGCTGTATTCTCTAACAGCTGGACCATGGGACCCCTTACTGCTGCCGTGGCTAAGTCACACTGTTTGTGCATCCTTTCCCTCTATGCTGTAGTGGAAATGTCACTTTAACGTTTATGTGAACATAAACTTGTTCACTGCAAGGTGATTCATGGGCTAGGATATATAGCACTCCCTTTGGTCTCTGAATGTTTCAGCCAACTGATAAATAATCAAGAACCTTGAATGTTCCTTTCTGTCCATCTGTCTCATCAGAACGCTTTGTTTGAATAGTGGTAATTTATTGGTGAGTGCATTAAAAGCCAATCGCTGTAATGTCACGGGCATGAATTACCACAGTATGCTCTGTCATTCGGTGGCTTTTTCAATGCCAAACATCAGACTCATCCCAGTGCGCGCGTGTTCTGTTGCTATTGTCATTTTGATCCCCTGCATTTTTAAGCAGACTAATTAAATATTAAGACTGAAAAATAAAAGTTTTAAACCTTCTCCCAAAATCCATGTGCCATTTCTGATGAGAGCTTTTTGGGTTAGGGGAAGCGGTGGTGGGGAATATCCCTCTTTTCTTTCCTCAATCTTATAAGCTTAAGTCCGAACTTCTCAACCTTAATACCTTTGTTATCATTATTTTCAGATTGCCTCGGTGAAGCCTAATGCAACGAATGTCTGTGGAGCCAGGTCCTTGAAGGATAGCTCTGCAAACTGGGATTTTCTCTTGGAAGGTCAGAGTTGCAGAGTCTCTGCCTAGGTTGGCCTCCCCTCCTGGCAATGCCTGCATGTCAGATGATTGCACTCTTGAACCGTGAACTCCAAGGCCTGCACTCCCACTGCTGCTTGGCAGGAAGAAGAGATGATTTTCTGTGTGGAATTAAGTAGTCTTCCCTCTTCCTCTGATTTTTAAAAATAATTTTTTAAAGATTTTTTCCACCCCACATCTTCTGAAGTTAGCTCTGCTCCCTATAAGGCTGGCAGTCTCCAAAAACAATTAGAAAGAGACCCTTGAAGGCAGAATCTTGACAATCTCACAGAAGATATAATTTTAATCTCATAGACTGTCTTGGCACACTGGGTGAAAACAGGCTTTGTCCCTGGGATGAAAAATGAGGGGTATAAAGCCAAATTCTATCTTGCAGTGATTATGAAACAGGCTAAAGTGCCATGGAAGGCATGACTAAATTGACTGTCTTAATCCCTGGTCTAATCAACTCTAAAAAGCAGGAAGAGCAGAAATCCTCCATTTGTATGTCATCTGCTTGCATGTCCCAGCCACCCTGACCTGCATCACATCTTTGCAGACACAAACCTGAGGCCAAAGGTTTCAGTGGCTCACCTCCCTGGGAGCTTCTCCTTTCCCCTCCTTGGCCTTTTTCCACTGCCTTTGCTGGCATCTGTGGACATCCAGCACCTGCTCCTTCCTCTGTTTACATGCACACACACCGCTTCATTGCCTGCTTGCTTTGAATGTGCATCCTCATCCTTTTTGCAGGCAGATGTCTTCAGCTTGGACATCCCATCCTGCCCGCTGCACTTCCACTGCTGTCTCCTTGCAGTCTACGCTACCTGACACCTCTGTGTGTACACTCCTAAGTGCTACTCCTACCATCAGCAGTGTTATTAAAAGTTCTTGAAGAGCACTGTGCCCTGGCAGCCAAAAGTGCCAACCATACCTTGGGGTGCACCAGGGCAACACTGCCGGGTGAGGGGAGGGACTGTGCATCTCTGCTCTACCTGGTGCAGCACTGTCAGTGCTACCTGTCACTACAGCACTGGGTGCAGATTTGGCTGCCACAGTGTAAGAAGAACATAAAACTGTTAGAGAACATCCAAAGGAGGGCTATGAAGATGGAGAAGGGTCTAGAGAGCAAGGTGCATGAGGAGCAGCTGAGGTCCCTTGGTTTGTTCAGCCCAGAGCAGAGGAGGCTGAGGGGAGGCCTCATGGCGGCCTACAGCTCCTCACAGGGAGCGGAGGGGCAGCGCTGAGCTCTGCTCTCTGGGGACAGCGACAGGGCCCAAGGGAATGGCATGGAGCTGTGCTAGGGGAGGGTCAGGTGGGGGTTAGGAAAAGGTTCTTCACCAGAGGGTGGTGGGCATGGCACAGGCTGCCCAGGGCAGTGGGCACAGCCCCACACTGCTGGAGTTCAAGGAGTGTTTGGACCCTGCTCTCAGATATAGGGTTTGGATTTGAGTGGTCCTGTGTGGAGCCAGGAGCTGTACTCCATGATTCTTGTGAGTCCCTTTCAGCTCAGAACAGCCTATGATTTTCTGACTGAAAAGAGAGAGAAAACTCAAAAAATGCAGGAGACAAACCTAAGTAGGAAAAAAAAACTGTTCACCCTCCTTAGACACCGGAGTATATATATACACCATTGTGCAGTACTTTTAACCTGTGCTTAATTTCTGCCATGCCTTGTCTGTCCGGGCTGGTCAGCCCTCAAGATGTGATGCTAGGACCCTGCTATCCCTGTGGGAAGCAGGAAGTTTTGCAGTGATCTGAGGGTATCCAGCAAAGTGTGTTGCTGCTGACTTTCAGCAGAATGGCTGGCCACAGATTTAGAGTTTTGCAAAGCTGACCCAGGAGGGAAACCCCAAGAGATTATTGGCTTTGATGGTGCTGCATTTATTTATGTAAGAACCATAGAGAGTCACTTCTGAGGTGCTCAGGAAGAGTCTAACACAAGAAATGTCACAGATTAAATCTCCACACCTCTCCTGTCAGCACCCTGACCCCAAACCTCCATCTCGCTGGGTTTGTTGTCTGCCCTTTCACCACAGTGACAGAGGGGCTGCTTTAGCTGCCAGACCCAGGTTTGGCCTGCCCTGTCCTCCCTGACCTGCAGAAGTTCTCCACAAACCCATAAAAGCCCTCCATATGCTGTCCTCCAGCCCCCTGAGAACACCCAAACGTGCCTTGGTTTCAGGGAGCGATGTGTGCCTTTGTGATGAGGGCAGCTTCATGTTTAGACTTCAGTTATGAGTAAGTGCAGGTTTGGCACACTTTATAAATCTGTAAATCTCTTCTGAGTTATCAAGGGGACAAGGGAAGGCTTTTCCTAGGGCAGTGATGCAGTCAGGTGTTTTATCTGATGCTCGTCAGTCACTTAGATTTAGTCCAAATTTTGTGTTGTCTTTAATTTTTTAAGATAAACTCCTGCACAGTTCTGTCATTGAGCTCTGTAGCAGTAACTACATGGGTGCAAACAATTCAGAGCTTTGCTGTTGTGTCTGGACCCACTTGCTGTGGCCTGGTACCTTGATTTAGGAGCTGTGGTGCTGAGGAGCAGCTTGGCAAGCAGCGCGTTAGTTTTTCTTGTCTGTCTTGCGTACACACAACCGTGCCAAACACAAGAGTGTGGGTAGGAGAGTGGTACTGCTCTGTGATAAAGAGAAGCTTTTAATTCGTTTTGTCTGTGACCTGAATTCAGGCCCTGTGGCCGTCCTGTCACTCTCGCGGTCTCGTCTGCTAGCTGCCTGACATAAGTCACAGTGACACGTGTATGTATCGAATGCCCTTCTCTGTGGCTTCAGGAAGGACATCTTGGGGTGGGGGGAGTTACTTGGGGGTTTTTAATGATGCTCATCACTTTGCTCTGTTTTCCAGAGACATGAACTCTGGTTTATCCTAGCATTCAGAGGGCACGTGACAGTGCACATCACAAAAATGTAATGTGTTTATCCTAAAAGGGCAGCTTATGTTGGAGGAAATCACGCCTCTCCTCCGCTGCTGAGGCAGCAAACGTGCAGAATCAGTATATGACTTACTGAAAATAATGCAAAATGCTGATGTGCTTCCAGTAAAAGAAACTGAACGAGGCTGGGTCAGAGTGTTTATCATTGGCCATACCATTTTCTCACTCCCTCTCAAGCCCTGGATCTCCTCCTGTGCAGAGGCAGTTGGGGAAGAGAGGTGGGGTCCTATCTCCTGCCCCAGAAAAGGTGTCCAAGCTTCTAGGTTGCAAGAGGAAACCTGGGCAACGCGTTTGCTTCCAAACTGAGAAAAAGCTGAGGCTGCTCAGGGAACCTGCACACAGAAAGCCCTAATTTGTAGATCCCAACAGGCATGTACATGACATAGATGCTATCCACACAGTCCTGCTGAGATGACAGCGTTACTGAGAGCAGTTGCAAAACTCCAGACAGCTGGGTAATTACAATGGCAAAAATTATGTGTTTGTGTCCCTTCAGGAGCCTCAGGTGATAAATGTTTTGTGGATTGCACTCCTATTCTCCAATGCCCATACTCTGTCCAGGTTTCCTGTGGTTCCTCATGCTTTCAGGGGGCCCAGACCTGGGACATGGTCTAGGCAGGCTGCTTTCGTTTTGAATTAACTGCTCCAAAGTAATCCCAGTTCTTCTGTATCTTTTTCACAGCCTGGCCCAGGCTCAGCATGAGAGAAGTTCTGTGCATGGTGACTCAGCAGCACACCTGCCCTCGAGCACTATGGGGCTGAACAGCTCATGCTGTGGGCTTCGTCTCCAGGCTTGTTGCTTCCTGAAGTTAAAAGAAAATAAAAGTAATGCTTCATGGAAAATAAACCTTTGTAATTTAGGTTTCCAGCACCACCTGGTCTTCCGTCTTCTTCCTAACCTCTTACTGGATAAAATTTCCCATGCTGATTGTACTGGTGTAGCACGGAGTGAAGTACAGTCAAAGGCTAATCTTTCTGTGATTGAATATTAAATTCTTCATTTCAAGAGGCTCTTACAGACAGCTTTTTGTCAGACTGATAGAAGATGGTGGGGATGGAAGAGAACTTGAGGGAAAATTATGCAACTCCTTCCCAGAAGCTGCATTCTCCTTTTCTTTAGTGCTTTTACAGAACGGCAACTGGCATAATCTGGGGTTCTAATTTCAAGAAAAATGTTCATGACTGAGCAGCCAGCTTCACCAAAAATTCCTCAGGAGGCGATTGACTGTGTTTAGGACTGACAAGACACCTAAGGTGAGTCACTGCCCACTCAACCTTAGGATCTAAGTTGGAGGAAACGAGGAAACTGACCCTGCACTGCTTGTGCCATCTTTGAAAGTACGTAAATCTACACATTAAAAGCTATTTATTGCAGAATGCACATCTAGGTCAAACACTATTTCTCAGCAAAAGGCAGTTCTAGATTCTTCTTGCAGAAAAAGGTAACTTATTATTACTTTTTGTAGGGACTTCCCATACACTTCCCCTACAGTGGAGTATTCATATTCCGCTTCAGGGCCTGGTACTTCCTATTCTTATCTCAAGACAACCTTCTACTGCTCCTTCTTTTAACCTGTTTGAATTGCTCTACTCTTCCTGTCCAAAAAGAAAAATAAACTGAACTAGATGCTAGCCATGTTTGCATGCAAGGCAATAGTGGTTAAACTGAACTGTGACAATGAAGCAAGTGAAATATAATATGACAATATGTATAATACCCATGTCCAACTGCCACCTGATTCTGAAGGCTCTGACTTTGACTACGTGTCTCTTGAAAGAGCCCTCCATGCCTATGGTTTTGCTGCTGGTCAACGTCACACACTTTTTATATATTGACTAAAAGCATGAACAGTTACGATCTGAAGTCCTGGCTATTTTTATTTATCAACTACTGGGCCTAAAGTGACTTTTTTCTGTGTGTGTGTGTTTTTGGGAAGAATACTTTCCGTTCCCTGTCTGCATTGCCCTGATCTCTCTCTGCCTGTTGGAGATGAGGCAGATTCTGGATTCAGTCCCTGAAGTACAAAAAAGTCTTGAAACAAAACACGACATCAGCTAATTGTGAAAGCTGAAGTTATTTATGGACCTGGCCTTCGGAGTCAGAGCCTCAAAAGTCTTTAAGTACCTTTGGGGATCTGTGCACAGGATACCATGGTGATGAGAATAATATTTGGAATTCAAGTCTTGTCTACCGTGCTTTAGCAGCTGGAATGGGCAAGCAGCTGATTATGACCATAATGGAAATCATGCCAAAAACCTACACACGCACAGTTTGGAGCATTGGCTTTTTAATCAGACATATAAAACTCTTGTTATCTTTCTTAAGCCCTGCTGGAAACAAAATTTGGAAGGAAAGCTCCTGTTCAGTATTCAGTGTCCCTGTGCAATCTGAATTTTTACCTATACAGCTGCCTTTCAGAGAAAGTCCTTGCCAAAGGAGGAAAGACTAGAATGTAAATTATTTTCTTGATACTTCTATCTGAGACATTCATATACGTCCACCAAGAAATAAAAACTGAAAATGCAGATAATTTGTGCTACAGGTCTGTACCAACATTGCTGGAATTAGGCTGAATCTGCCACTCTTTGATTCAGGCTTTGTAAAATAAGAACTTAGGGGGCAACATAAAATTTTAGAGTGATTTTTTTTTTCTCAGATGAAACCATCTAGATTCATTAGCAGACCTTGGCAATAGTTAACTCAGCACTATTGTGGCAGCACTGACAATACTTGGGGACTGTGGCTGCTTTTCAAAGGATGTACGAAGACACAACCACACGTTCACTGCGAGCCATGGGCTGAGATGCAATTGTTCCAAGAGGTCTGGAAGCTCCTGACAGCATCTCGTAGCCAATCTGCTCTTAAAACATGAAGGGCCAGATTTCCCAAACAGCATGAAAAGTTTCCAAAGGTAGTGAAAGCATTTACAAGAAACAATACAGCTTCCAGCTGATGAATAACAAATCCATCAAGAAGGGGCTTGGAGAAGTGGCTTCTAGTCCTACACTCATCCTGCTTCCAGTACGACTCTGGGCAAGCTGCTTTCGCTTCCCATGGTGCTTCCCATTAGGATGGCAACACCGAAGCAGTGACAGTGTCCTCTCTGCAGTGCAGGTGTGTGAATGGATAGGTACATGCAGAGCTGATTTCTACTGCATAAGTTTTTAGCTGGCCAGATGCAAGGCAGCTCTGGTTTATAAAGGAATTAGTGCACAACTCTCTGAGCTAATATATCCAACTCACAGGATTCTCTGCAGGATGATATCAGACTTGGGACCAGAGACGGTTCATGTTCAGCCAGATCATAACACAAGTCTATCAGCCCCAGCCACGTGGGATTCATCTGAGCAAATAAACTGGTTGTCTAGTCTTGCTTTGGCACCACAGGGAAATTGGCACATTCAAGGCATGATTCATCTTGCCCTAAAGCCGGTATCTAAAATAGGTCAGAGGAGTGTGCTGTAAAAGTGCCTGCTCCTCTTCACAGCTACAAAGGATAGGAGGCTCAGTGAAATGCAGATGTCTCTAGCGTGAATGTTTTAAATTAGGCAACCCGAATCCTGTCCATGCTGCGTTTTTTTAAAAATGCCATGTTTGATGGATACTCAGGTCTCAGATTGGAAGTGCAAGTGCAACTTGAAAGTGCACTGTCCTCAAGGGCCCTCAAAGAAATGCTTATTTGTGCTGAGATGAAATCTAACACAAAGCCCTGATGTACCTTTTCCTAATATTTAGTGGTTATAGATTACCAGACGCCTCTGTGTTTGGTCCTCTCTATCACTTTTGTTCACTGACTGAATTCAAAGATTTAACAGATATTCTTACAGATTTCTACCACCACTTTACAATGATTGGGATCAGGTAGCACAGACATTTCCCTCTTCCTTTATAGGACTTGAAGCAATGAAAATATGACTTTGCTTTCCTTTCTTTTTTTTTTTTTTCTTTCCTTTGTTTGGTGCCAGTCCACAATGCCGGGATCATGCCATAGCTGAGAAGATCTTTTGAATAGTTTGGTACGTCATGAGCTTAGATTTCTAATCAATTTGCACTAACAGCTATGGAAAGCAATATAACAAGCTGGGCCTTTTCTGTCTCTTTCTCTTTCTTATATCTGAAAAAACAAATCTGAACAGCGACATAAGTGAGCCTTGTATAATTACTCTTCCATTTATATTTCTAGACTTGTCAATCTGGCAAGCGTCACAGAGCAGGATTAAAAGCTTTCTCCTTCTCTCTCAATCAGAGATTTCATTTGCTTCCGTGTTGTACAGTAAATATAATCAGTTTGGCAGGAGATGGTTTTGTTTTCAGAAATGGTGGCTTCCTAGTCAGGGGAGTTCTTATTAACAGCCCGGATAAAAGTTGGTTGCAATAAGCCCCGGCATGGGGTGCTTCTGTGGTTACAATGGGATGCACAGAATGTGTCCCCCTAGTAGGAAACCCAAAGGACTCTGCTCCCTGTTGGCTGTGTGGGGATCTAGGGACTTCAGAGAGCCACATTCAGCCACTTTCCTGGTGGGAGTGGGGTAATGCCATGAATCATCTGGGTTGTTGGTGGGCCAAGGGCAGGAGAAATGAGCATACAGATCCCCCTTAACTCCCTTTTTTTTTGTAGAATCATAGAATCATCAAGGTTGGAAAAGACCTCTAAGATCATCTAGTCCAGCTGTCCATCTACCACCAAGATTGCCCACTAAACCATGTCCCTCAGTGCCTCAGCCAGATGCACCTTGAACACTTCCAGGGACGGTGACTCCACCACCTCCCTGGGCAGCCTGTCCTCTCTTTTGGAGAAGAGGTTTTTCCTAACATCTAACTTGAACCTCCTCTGGTTCAACTTGAGGCCATTCCCTCAGGTACGTGGGCAATCCTTCACTTTTTGCTTTGGACTTGGTCCCAGTTGGTCAGGAAAGGGAGGTGCGGTGGGATGGTGGGGGCTTTGATTGGTGGGGCTTAGGCCACATGTCCACTGGTGAGAACTGTGCATGCTTTGGAGTGATTCGCAGGGGAGTGAGTGAGTGAGGGAGTTTTCAATGAACAGTTCTGCTTTGGGTGCTTGGATATCTCTGAGTCTAGGCAGCAGCAGAGTGGGGAGTTTTAGCTGTTTTTTTCTGAGTGGTTAAGCACCTAAGTTCCACTTGCAGCTCATTTCAGCTGTCTTTTTTTTTTTTTTTTCACATGGACTTGCAGGCTCTGTAACTCAATTTCCAATGCAAAGTACAATAAAAGGGAATTGGAAATAATTCGGTTGATCCTTGAGAACAGCTGGTATGCAAATGCAGACTTATATTGTCTCTCAGTACAAAGCAACCCTAAGTGCTCAACCTTCCAACTTTTATGTGGTCACACCTGTAGATACCCACACTTTGGTACTTTCACTGATTGTTGTTTCCTAATTCTGTCTACAGATCAGAAAGATGTCATGTTCCTTGCAGTGTAAGCTCTTTGCCAGTCCTTCATTAAACAAAAAGCAAGCCTGCCCCTAAGCCCCACAAAAGTTTTTTCTTTACCTTTCCCAACTCACTTAATTACTTTACAAGAACAAGGTGTAAATCGTTTTACCTCCTGTCTACAAAACTCAGCCTAAGCATCAATGTTTCTGTTCTTTCCTGCTGCCACCACTAATAAATATTCTGTGGTGGGCCATTGGGTGACAGTTGTGCTGATGAGATGGAGTGCATTGGAAATATGTGATCTTCTGTGGCCGTGCTGACAGCTGGGGTGGGCTGGGATGGCCCCAGTGGGATCTGCCCCCAGAGGAGATCTGGCTCATGGTCCTGAATCCATACAGGAATCCACCTGCAAAAAGGAGAAGCCATTTTGCAGCCTGCAGGTGGTTAGAGTGATGGGTTCTCAGAGCTGACATCCGGCCTCTGCTGCATCCTGCAAGGCTTTGAAGAAATTCATAATTAAGAGCAACCCTGCAGCATAAAGCTCGTAGTTCAAGTGGAAAACAGAGAAAACAAATGGGAGAGGATGCGATGCATGGAAAAGCAAACTGATTTTCAATGCAGGTGAGGTTTTTAGTGCTGTGCTGCTGGTATTGGAAGGAGAGAAAACAGTGCTTGAAGTGGGGACCTCTGGAGCTCTCAGCTCCTGGAAAGCAAGTGTTAACGAGCCGAAGGCAGCGACAGCAGCAGCAGCATCCCATTCTGCACCCCACCCAGCAAGGCGTGCAAGCTGCTGCACAGCCCTGCGACCAGCCAAGAGTGGAATGAGCCAAGGAGCCAGCTCAGGAGCCAAGCACAGATCCAGCTGCCACTTTTGGGGAAGGAGGAGGGGGGATGGACTTGGAGACTTTGCCATGCTTGGCACTCGATCCCGACAGCCTGGCCAAGCGTGCCCCTCGAGTGCCCGTAGCGGTAGGCAGTGCTTCTGAAGCAGATAGATAAAGAGGTTGTACGGGGACCATTTCCCACACAACAATTAACAGGAAGAGACGGCACCGAGCGAATATTTCAATTGCGCGTACAGGAGGTGCCAATATGTTTTGCCATTCTGCGATTGTGTTCTGCGGGTGCCAGCAGGGCCATTACAGTGAAGGGTCTGTTCAGTTGGCATTTCCACTGGAAACCTAATTTTTGAAAGGGGTTATAATTTGGCCATTTTTAATTAACGAGGGGATTAAACTTGGCACATGGGTACTCGAGGGCTGTTTGCTGCTGTTTTAATTTATTTTTTTTAATCCAATCTGTTAGGCCCGTCTCAAATAACATTCCTTGTTTCCACTTACCGGGGCTGACTTAAAATATCTCTATGCATATCTGTGTGCCTCTATCTGTATGTCAGAGAAATGAGATTTACCGAGGTGAAGAATTACTTTGGGGTGGGTGATCAGGTTGCTGAAGGACCCCATATTCCCAAGGCTGCTGCTGTTCACATGGACTGTGTGCTGAAACAGCATATGTGGAAGAAGTTGCCATTTTTTTTGCTGAATCTTGGACCTGAATTCTGTCCAGTTGGGCATATAGGAAGAATTTTTTTAGACTTATGTGTTAATCTTGTACACAGTATTTTAATAAATAGATATTAGTATCTCACAATTTCAAAAAGAACCAAGCAGCTTGCTAGTAAGTTGTTATTGCCTTGTCTATACTGTGACTGTAGTTACGTGTGACAGCATCATTCTAAACCCTAGAAGTTACACTGCCACAAGCCTCTCAGTGTTCCTTATACAGTCTTCCCTTATATGAGTTTCCAGTTTTCTGCCTCTGTACCATGTTTGAAAACAGCTTTCAAAAGAGCATTTACAATATGTAACCGGTATTGACACCAACTTGCAGAATTATAGTGCCTGCACTTGATCAAAGAAATCAAACCTTGAACGTCTGCTCTGCTGTGCCATTCTCTAGATTGTCTTCATCTCCACTGACAATAGTGGGAGCTCAAAGACACCTAGACACATACACAAAGACACCTAAATGTAGGTGTCCCTTCAGGCTGAATCCCACCTTGAGTGCTAGAAATCAAAAAGCTCTGGGTAGAGCACTGTTCAGTAAATGGTGTCAGTTGTCTTATACGCTCTAGATGGAGCAACTCCTTCGTGGTTTTGGTTCCTTTCTCCTGGTGGCAATTGGGTGGGAGGTGAAGGGTAAGAGCATGTTGTTCTCCTTCCTGGCAGGGGGAGGGCTATTCCCAGCTATGTGATTTAGGAAGGACATTTTTGCATGGAGTGTGGCAGTTTGCATGGGCTGGGGGTTGTTTTTCTACTACGAGTTGCTTTGCCCCGGAGCGGTGAGGACACTGTTAGAAGGGGTACAGCAATCACTGCTCTCTGTGTGATGGGTTTGTCATCTGTGGTAGTGCAGCTCTCGGGGTATGCACGTTTGTCAGTTGAAATTTTTCTGCAATTTCCTTGACAGAAGCAGTGAACGACACACGTTCCCTGGAGAATTTTTTCCACTTTTTTACTATTCTTCAGGCTTCTGTGACATTTCCCAAGTCCAGTTGTTGGAGCCTCAGGTTTGAGCATCTACACTGCCCTGGACCACATCCCAGCAGGGATAATTTGGCCCTTTGACCTTCAGCAGTGAATATATTGACTTCTGCAGATCATGGTATGCACAGTGTGGGGGTAGGAGTCTTGTGTAAAAACGCAATGGAAACCTCAGTCATTAGGTGCTCAGTGGCACCAGGTTCAGCATCATTTTTCAGTCCTATAAATCCCAACAATGGCTTAAAAATTAAGATCAAACTGAAAATCAAAACCACTTTTTTTTTTTTTTTTTTTTTTTTGAGATAGAGATGCATATAAGCCTATTTTTTTAAGCTTTGTTGATACATAAAATATGTGCACACAATTCCAGGAAAGCAGATTCTTAGGAAAAAGCTTTACTGTGATTTTCTTGGTAAAATTGTGGCAGTTGACAGCACTGTGCAGCAAATTCAAACTACATAAGAACGCTTGCTTTTCTGAGTGTATTAACATTTTTTACAGCTCTGTGGCCTGAATAATGACATGTAATTGCAAAATCTCTGGTCAACTGTGAAAATTTAGATGGAGTAACTCTCTGATGACCCTTACTGAGAGTGAGGGCTCTCAATGGACAGACTATGAAATCACATCCACCTTTCTCATGATGAAAGGAAAGAGGAAGACACTTTTTTTCAGCCTGAAGGTCCATTGGCACAAAGGGTTTGATTTCTTGGTTGTCCCTGCTCCACCTGTACTATCTGCATGAGTGTCAGTTAATTCCTGGGCTTTCAACCTGCTCATCCTCCTCAGTGTGCAGCCCCAAACGTGTCTCACTCAAGGAGTTCCTTCTCGCCGCTTCTCTTGGCTCCACCAAGTCTGTCCCTCTCCTCTCTACTCAGTCCTTTATTTCCAGCAGACCTCACATTCTCAATTCCCCCCATGCTCCGTCTCAAACCGGAATGAGTTACTTAAGACCTTTTGTATCTCTGGCCAAAGGAAGAGGAAGATCTTGCACACCTGAGATCTGTCGCTGACCACGAAGGGCACTGGATTGGGCATCTTTCTTTGTACCCTAAGCTGTAGTTTCTGTGGCTGGGAACCGTGTTGCCAATTGGTTTTATAAAATGCCCTGGGTGAGAACTGGTGAGAAATGCTTTGTAAGAATGATGAGACCTTCATCTGTTTTGCTACCTTCTTCTGCTCAGATACCACAGAAACAAGGCAGTAAGGAGGCTACTTCTAAATCATGTAGGTTCAGCTTGCATCTTGACTCCTAGTGCTCATGGCACTGAACTAGGCTGATTTAGCGGGTCTGTAAGGGAACAGAATCAGGAGGAAAATCATGGCTCGGGCGTATGTCACTATGGAACAAGGGAGACCTATCTTATCTCTTTATTATTATTGCTATTATTGTTGTTGTTATTATTAGTATTTGACCAAAAGCCAACTGATGTCCTCTCATTGTGTTATTAAAATCAATTATTTCCCAGTGCACAGCAATCTTCAACCCAGGGAAGATAAAGAATTTTTGATAAAGATATGCTGATAAAGTTGTTAATTAGTTACTCATCCTTAAAAATACAGCTGCAGGCAACTGTAGAGATCTCTTTGTTGCAGCATCTTGTAGGCTGAAATGTGTAGATGCTGATTTGCTCTGCGGGGATCTCACAGTATGCTAATTTTTCCTTGGAGGATGGTTCGTTTTTTTTAGGTCTATTTTGCAAATCTATTATGTCAAAATATGATCAATTACATGCGCACAAGATACACCAACATCATATATGTATATGGACGTGTATGTGTCTGAGAATGTTTTTACAAAATATATATATAAAAACAAATCCACAGATGTGTGCATGTATATGCATACACATATATTATAATAAAACAATGTTACATTACTTAATGAAATTAAATTTTACTTTTTAAAATCATAATCTGTAATTTGTTCTAGGAACTCAGTATGTGAATGGCTATCTGCATTTGCAGGGCTTAGTTCTAGGGAACTTTTCACTCTCACTTAAAGTATATAGCTAATGGTGTATTGAATATGTGCAGTTTGCAAGCTTAATTTGTGTGCTTGCCTATGCATTTCCACCTGAACTCTCACTGAAATTTACTTTCAACAGCTATCATTTGCCATTTTAAAAAGTTCCATAATAATGTAGTTAGCTCATACGAAAAATGATGTTTGCTCAAAATTTGGCTATGGTTGTGATGTGGCTGTTAGTATTTTCATTAGCTTGTCACTCAAGCTGAAAAAAGTACAGGTGGCAAGTTTGTTATTTAAACTTCTCTTTCAAACACTCTACCCAGCGGAATTACGAAAACAAAAAGTCACATAGAGAATTTTCAACACATCCACTGGGCTTTCTATGCTCATTTCCACCAAAATTTCATTGAGGCAAAGGAGAAAGGCTGAGATTTTCAGCCTTTCTGATAAAAATAAACTGCATTTTTCGGGTGCTGAGAATTAAAAATATTCCTTACTCAACGAAAACCACCAAAAACACTGCTGAATCACTACCCTGTGATATTTCATGGTACACCATGTTCCACGGCAGAGAAGTTCACTAGTTAGAGCTGTTTCTCCCTTGGTCCTGAGGCTCCTGTGAGTGACTGAAAACCTGTTTTCTACAGCATTTCAAGAACATATTTTGGAAAAGCAGCCGTGACATCTATCATTAAAAGACAAAACAAAACACACACACACACACAGAGCCCTAGTTTGGCAACTTTTTAAAAATTCAAATTGTTTCAAGTCTCCGTTTCTGTCCTGTTTTTGCTGTGGTTACTGTTCTCAAGTAGCAGCTGTGGCAGAAGGGAAAACTTTGCATATTTTCCTCTTCTTTTTATCCAAAGATTTATAAAATTATTGTAAATCATACTGAAAAGGATTCTCAGTTTTTAGCACTGGGACCCAAACCAAAGAATAATTCCAAATGAATTTCTTTCTAAGTCTGTCCTGAACAAGAACAAACTACCTTCCCTAGCTAGCATAGTTCAGTCCCTGCTCAAAGACAGTCTGAGATCACACAGAAGCTTTCTTATCAACCCAGCAGTACTGCTTCAGTCTGAAGTCTTAACATTTCATTTGACAATACAAAACTAAAAGGTTTCATTCAGAAAATCTCAGAAAAGGAAAAAATAATTTCTTGTGAGCTTTGGGGTATGCTTTTATTCTTTTTCTTTCTTATAATTTTTTTTCTGATTCCAACCTATTTGCTGGATTCAACTCAAATCTGAGAAGTGTCAGTGTTTTACCTGTTGCTACACTTTCTGGGATCAATTTCTCCCACAAGCTCATGGGCTGGCAGAGGGAACTGCAGGGGGGTGTGCAGGCAGGGATTTGGGGCCAGGAGTGTCATTTTTAGTGGGGCCAGCATGAGTTCAGCAAAGGTTGGCTGTCACCTAGAGCAGTTGCCAGCTCATCTGTCACAGATGTACAAAACATTGGTGGTGACATTTTTCATCTGTCAGGAAACATGCTATCCCAAATGTCACAGGTACATTTTTTGTATATAATATTTTACTAACTGTTTCTTGTTTGCTGTTGCAACAGCCAAGGATAGTGAAGCTCTTCCTGAAACACCCACCTCTCTCTGACCAAGATTAGCCCACATCTGGCCATTCGGTTTTGCTTTTTGCAATCACAGCGCTTTCCCAAATCAAGTGGGGAGATGAGCTGAGGAGCCACAAAGACCACACAGATCCCATGTGGGTCCCATGTACACCATTTGTGTCATGCTGCCTTGGATCAACAGTTGCCACGGGGAATTTATTATATATTTAATATATATATATTTAATAATATTTATTTAATATATATTATATTATATATATGATTATCCAAATAATCACATTCAGCTAAAACAATCCATCCTTACAGGGAGATGCCCTTTCCCAGAGCTTGAGACTCCCTGAGGGTGTGGGAGCTGTGGGAACAAGTCCCTTGTTCAATGAGATGTTCACATGACAGCTCGTTAGTGATGTGACGAGTGATGATGCATTTCTACAGCATCACAGAGTAGCATGGGGGAGGGTAGATGCTGGAATGTGTGAGGTTGCAGAAGTACTGGATTGAATTTGGATGGCATGGGACAAGATTATGTAGATTCAAGACAAACTAGGGAAGCTCTGAGGGAATGGAGATGAGATGGGAGAAATGATATTGCTGATAATAAATGTTGAGGCTGCAACACGCAAAGGCAAAAGGGGTTTCTGGATGAAAAGGCAATTATTTGATCAAAGGGAAAGGGGATGGGAATGCATGCCAGGTAGAGTGACAGACAGGTGCTCTGGAAACACCTCCCTTCTGCCTGCTGGACCACAGCCGCCTGCCCAACCTGTCAGCTGTGAGTTCGTCCTAAATTCCCTCCTCCTCTGCTGCCTAAATTTTCCCACCTTCATCTCACCCAAGGCTCCTCACCTTTTGGCTGCCTGATTGGCTGTCTGTTCTTCAGATCACCTTCTTCATCACTTCCCACCCAGCAGCCCTCTTCTAGGCACATTTATTGCTGCAGTCCCCAGTCCCTACCATCTCCCCCTCGTACCTGACTGGGCCTGAATTGCCAAATCCAGACTCTGTTCTCACAACATTACCACACTTAATGTCTCCTCTTACTACTCATGTCCCGTTCTTATATCCCTTATGATCAAGAATGGGCCCTGAAGGCCATGCTGTGTCCCTGCAGGCACGCAGAGGCTTGCTGGCCTGGAAGGGCAGGGGCACGTTGCTTTACTTTCAGCATGCGTATGTGTGCAGAGGTGAAACCCACCCTAACTATTCATTCTGCCTCTTCATTTTGATTCTGATACAGCTAAAAGGAAAACCCATACACTTGACAGCCGACAGCTTCCTCTCTGGGTGATGTGGCAGAGGGCCTGCATGGTGCACAGGAGCCTTTCCCAGGAACAGGGGCCACATTGGTGACAGCCACTGCAAGCAGCTCAGGCTCTCGTGTTCAAAGAAGGGCCTATCCTGGCAAATGGCTATTGCTCACTGATTATGTAGATCTACTCAGCAGCTAGAAGGGCAGGAGAAGATGTTTTCATCAGTTAGGGTGCTGTGCTGTTTCTCCAGAGGGTTCCCCTCTGCAACACGCAGAGGCTCGAGGCTGGCAGGTGGGTAAGGATTGCCTCCCTGCAGGCCCTGAGTTGGATGCTTGGAAATCCTGGCCAAAGGGCTCAAGCTGTGATGTTCAGTTATGTTAAGAGGGATCTTAGCATATTTAAAACTGATCCAGCTGTGTGCACTGCTCACAGATAACAGGTCTTTCCCTGAGCCATGGCACATGCAAGTCCATGGGGTGGATGGGTATTGCCTGGGTCACTAAAGGTGTTTTTGCACAGTTGTCTTCAGGCAACTGAGCTCTGCCATGCTGGCTGAAAGCTGCCTAGCAAAGGATGTCTTTAATCTGTACCTCATTATCATGGTCATATGGCTGGTTTGGGGCATGAACAGCATGATAACAGGCACCCCACAGAGCTGAGGACTCAGTGCAGCTGACTGTATCTGGGCTGAGGGAGAAATGAGTCCTCTGGCTCCAGATTTGCATAATGGCTTTTATACTTTTAAAGAAAACAGGTTGTACATGTCAGGAAGCTCACCTGAGCTACCTTTTGGGTGAGCTAACAAACATCAAATACACAAAATACAAATCATTTGCTCACTTGTTTTCAATTCAATTATGATCACAAAAAAGAGTGAAACATCAGATGAAGCCCTGCCTTCATGCCTGGTTGTGTAAGGTAGCCTGGCTGGGAGCACAGCTCAATCTGCTGAGAGTCCTTCGCATATGACAATGTGGAAATACCATGAGAAGGCTGGGTTTCAATAAAAGACGTGCTGGGGTGGGATTTGGGAGGACTAAGTTAGCCACTGGGCTCCTTCAAGCTTTGAGAAATATCAGGCCAGCTTGGTCTTTGCTGGCTCTTTCCACTGTTTTCCTGACTCCTCTCTTTGGACTCCAGGTTCTTTGGGACCTGGAATATCTCTCCCCATTCATTTGCACAGTGTCCTGGGGCCGTTACTGTTATAAGCAGCATTTCCATTGCACTGAAAATGCTGCAAGGCTGGAAATACTTTCTGGAATGGATCAACTGTTAAAACCAAACTGCTATGTTTCCCAATGCATAAGCTCCTCAAATAATTAATTTCAGCTTGTTCAGAACATTTTACTTTGAACAATTCCTAACTAAAAGAGGTCAGTCTTTTTAAAATTGCTTTTTATTTTATTTTTTTAAATTCATATGAAATTTATTTTCGAGTCAAGGAAATTGTTAGTTGGGGAATTTCAACATATTTCAACCCAGGAACTGCTGGTCTCTGTGGCTGAGGGTGGCTGGGTGCCAATTGCACTCACATCCTGCAAGTGGCAGAATTTTAGTAGTGAAGTGAGAGTTCCCAGTAGCCATTAAAGTCAATGTTCATCAGCAGTTACCTTATTATAGTGGTTTAGAGAGTGCAATTTTCATTTCTTGAAGAAGAAACTGCAGTAATACTGTGTCTCTTCTATCATATGAGTGTATACTGGAGCTTCCATTAATCACTATAAGTTGCTCAGAGATTATAGGCAGAACAGCACTTGAAAGAGCAAAATACTCTTAACATTACAAACTTAAACAGGAAAAACTCAAGATTGCTGTAAAAATCGACTTTAGAATTGGAAGCTGTAATTACTGTACGCTGCTTGTGACTGGGATCTCTTGAGTGATCAAGATTAACAGATACAAGCTGTCTTGGCTCACTGTATTTACTTCGTTGCTCACTGTTCGGTCAAATCAACGTCATCCGAGATGCACCACCATGAAGATGTCAAAGGTCGTACTCTGGTCAAAACTGACCACATCCAACTCCCCACTTCGAATTCACATTTTCAGCTCTGGGCAGCAGTACTGCAAAATGCCAGCATGGGGGGAGTCTGAACATCCACAATGATGGAGGAAAATCCAAATTTTCCTAAAGTTCCTGATAATCCTTGGGATTATTTTTCCTTTGGAATGCACTATCCAGTCCCAGAGAAGCAACAGATTGTGGGGAAGATTGGTGACAACATAGTGGGAACTAGCAGCATAGAAAGGATATCCTTTTAAATGCAAACAAATAGACCCTTCATGACGCAGTATCCTTCGGAGGGGGTTATGTCATGCCCGCTGTTTATGGCCAATATCTTGACTTTTTTATTGCAGGAGCATTTTCAGATTGTCCCAAAGAAGACAGGAGGCTGTAGGCAGTATGGGTACTCCTAAGCTGAGTGATCTGTTCTCCAGGGGAACAGAAAGAACAACATCTGGAGGCTCAGTGTCTCCTTTCATAGCCATGTGGCCAAAATTCATGACACAATATATGCAAAATCCCTGAGGATGCAGGTGTGTCTTTTTTTTCTTTTAAATTGCTTACCACTTACTTATTAGTTAATATTCACTTAAATGGGTTTGTAAGTCTAAAGACTCTGCTCAATAGATTTGTGCAAAAAAACTTTGGATTCAGCTCCTGCAGCATTTCTGAGTGCCAGGCACCAAGCACAGAACTCAGCGTTTGTGCTGTGTCATCGGCTTCCTCTGTCACTGGGTATTATTGTTTCTCCATGGCTGGATGCTTCTATCTTTTAAAGCAGAACAATCACGGATAAAGAATGCCAAATGAGAAATGAACTATGAAGGACAAATATTTCCATTTCTGCACAAATAACATGTCCTTGTTAGCCTTGGATGATGGCCTGTGTACAAAAAAAAAAAAAAA
>WBMW01004175.1:452557-472401 GCA_013396635.1 Penelope pileata
AAAAAAAAAAAAAAAAGCCTTATCCAAGTACCTGAATGAACAAACACTGACTGCATGTTTGCTGATGAAAGATAAAGGCGATTCCTGGCCTACAAGCCCAGAAATGATCATTGTCTTATCTGCTTTGGTGTCCTCTATAGGAAGCCCATTGTTTCCACCCTATTTCCTGCTTGAGGTTTTGTCATGCTTCAGCTTCCTGTCTGGTTCAGCCATGCAAGTGAATTCCTGCAACCCAATATGACATTTCTCTTAATAAAGATTACACTGGCAGGTGAGAAGAACTTGAAAGATTGTGTCTGTGCCACGGCTTAAGCCTGAGCACTGGTTTTGTACTGTCCTGTAAAGATCCGACAGAGCCTTTTCAACCCACGTTAGTCACAACTGGTCACTGAAAAGATGAAATGTCTTTGTCTCTGCACTTTGGAGTGTCTGATGACAGTTCAGCACAGGAGATAAAAAGATCTGTCTGTAGCTCTGATTAATTAAGAATTTACTGCCACATCTTGTGCACTAAGTGCTGAGGACAGCGAACATAATATGTAGTTAGCTTATGACATTGATTTTCCTTGTCATCTATGAATAGCCAGAAATAAGCTTAAAAAAATGAAACAATGTTGACAATAATTAAATAACAAGTAGAAGCCAGTAGCTATGCTCTGCTCTGCTTCTGCTGAACTGAGTTTGCCCATTTATAGTTTGTTAATGCAAGTGCTGCTGATTCTGGGAATCCTTTGTAGAGAGACCTATTGCTTTTACTTTTGTTGTGGAAAGAATAATATGGGCACATTTGGAAAAACTAGTCTAAAACATGATTTTACCTTGCTCCCAGGCACAGGAGGATGCTTGTGAATGCTGCGCTGCAGACTCACATTTGAACCAGGCTATTGGCTGGAAACAGAATTGACTACGAGGGCCACGAGGATGATCAGAGGGCTGGAGCACCTCCCCTACGAGGACAGGCTGAGAGAGTTGGGACTCTTCAGCCTGGAGAAGAGAAGGCTGCGGGGGGACCTGATAGCAGCCTTCCAGTACCTGAAGGGGGCCTACAGGAAAGCTGGGGAGGGGCTTTTTACAAGGATAGATAATGACAGAACAAGGGGTAATGGTTATAAACTGGAAGAGGGTAGATTTAGACTGGATATAAGGAAGAAATTCTTCACTGTGAGGGTGGTGAGACACTGGAACAGGTTGCCCAGGGAAGTCGTTGATGCTCCCTCCCTGGAAGTATTCAAAGCCAGGCTGGATGGGGCTTTGGGCAACCTGGTCTAGTGGGAGGTGTCCTTGCCCATGGCAGGGGGGTTGGAACAAGATGATCTCTAAGGTCCCTTCCAACCTGAACCATTCTATGATTCTATGATGACTAATTTCTGGTTTCTATATTTATTAGCCAAATATGTGAAACAGTTTTTCACGTATTAATTCAGTCTGCGTTAACTGTGTGTTCATATTTCTGACCCTCAGGCCACATTCTACCTTAGTGATTTCAGCTCTTCAAAGAATGAAGTATGAGTCAAACATCTGCTCTAAAAATGGTGGACATAAAACTGGTGTGTTCTTACCTTTGTAAGCCTGGATACTTTCTGTGTATCAAGAGTTATGTTTTCTGGCTGGGGAAAAGCATGCAATTTTTACTACTGTCAGTCCTGCTATATTAGCAGAACTCAATCCTTTTCTGTCCTATGCATTATCCAAAAGAATTGATAATTAATTTCTAATTGTAGGACACACAGTATAATCCCACCACTGTCAGACTGTGCTCTTGCTTATTGATGTGTAATCTCCAGGAGACACTTTATTACTCTTGATGGATGAGCCTGGAAGAGCTCATCTTGACTTTAAGATCCTAAGCTGCATTTACAGCCGTGGAAGATGAGAATCTGGAGGAGAAACATTCTGCTAGTAAACAGAGCGAATGAACATACAATAAACCACTGAGACACAGTAATCCCAGAAACCCATGACACTATTAATAATGGGTCCTTTTCAAAGTGAAGCCACACTTCATGCCCCAAAGCCTCTGGAATTATGTTTGGGTAAGCTGCAGACATCACATTCCTTGGAGGGCGATAGCTTGTATCTTCTATTTCTCCGATGCCGCTTTTATTTTTTTCCTTTATCGGAGATGGATACACTTCCCTTAAGAATCCTCATTAAAGCAGCTTCAATCTTTCCTGCTTTATACTTATTGATCTTCTGAGCAGGACGGATTTTCTGGTTAATGGAAAATTTTAGGTTTTTGAGGTTAGTTTTTATTCTCAGAAAGATGAAAGTAGAATTTTTGAAAAATTTCCTGATGGGAGAGAGTGTGAGTGTCTTTACATGTAGAAGTACATGTTACATTTCCCAGCCATTCTACCGCTGCATATGGTGGGTAACAGAGCCACTAATCTGTGTGGAATAAACAAACCTCAACATCCATTCTGGTTCCAGATTTGAGACTGGATGAAGTTCCACTGGCTTGTTCCTCATCTGGGCTTGTCTTCTCTGTTATTGCCCTAGTCCTCGTTGTCCCAGTTTGAGAGTACTTCCTGAAACAGTTTTTTTTTTTTATCAACTATCTCTGTGTGTTGCTGTGCGTGGCTGTAGGCAGTGACTCCATGGTCTCAAACAGCCCATGCTCGATTAGGGTATTATATTGTTTTCCTACACAAGTTAAAGCATGAAATTGCCACAGAGCCTCAAAAGTACTTTAATGCTCTCTGCCTCCTTGAACACCTCCTCTTGGTGTCAGTTAACAAAATGACCTGAGTACTTAAATGTCCACCAGTGCTTGTGAGTAAAGCTCATGATACCCAAAACACTCATCCTGGGATGTTCAGTGTCTTCTCCTGCCCCCTGCACATCTGATACAAAAGACTTTTCTTCTGTTACAGGTGAAGATCTGCCCCATCCGTGTGAATGGGGATCTCACGTGGCACACACGTGCTCCAGTTCCTGGCTTTAACGGCCAATGCCAAATTTTGAGCCTAGTGTGTGACATCACGGTAAGTGATCTAACCACATTTGGGAGTTGCCTAGCTACAATGAGTTTTCTCAAGCTCTGAGTGATCTTAGGAACTAAATCCCAGGCTCAAATATCATGATTTGGACAAAACACAGGAGATGCCCCCAGCCCATGCAGGGAGAGCTTCAACCAAGGCTCACAGTGTCCTTCCCTGGGAGGAGGAAATCAACCCGAAGAAGTTCACCCCTGCATTCAGTATTGCAATGCCCACAACCCATCTGAAAGTGTGGAGTTTACAGCTCTAGTTGGCAGCCTAGCAGTTTTCAGTGCTTTGATAGACTGCATTTGTGAAAATTGGTCTTCCCACTTTTCAAGTGTTATTGGTTATAATGTAAGTTGTATTGCAGCTGCAACTGTAATAGACTCATAAGGATTTTTTTAGTTTTATTTTTTAACAGATTTTGGGGTTGAGTAGATACTACATTATGCTATTATTATAGCTTCAATATTATTGTTTTTCTTTAACTGGTATTGTTTATTATGCATGCATTGAAGCACAAATGTGGAACAAATGAATCTGATATCAAATTAATTCTGCGATCAGGTTTTCCCCCCTTCTCTCTTTAGTTGCCATAACAATCTGTGATCTTGAAGCAACGATAAAATTAGAATTGCATTAAAGGTGTTTACACCATGTACTCTCTGTCTCCTATTATTATTTTTCATTGTAATAAAAGCATTGAATGTTTGCTTTGGAAGAGAGCACCGTCAGAGCTCTTGCCTTGTCACATCCCACATTGCTTTTTGCAACCATTCAAGTCTTTTTGGGGAGAAGGAAGGGATGAGGGAAAGCTGGAGCTTTTTGAGAAGGGGAGATTTGTTTATGTTTCTGAAGAGAATTTTTGTCTTTTACTTCTAGGGAGTATTTTGAGCATGCTATCTTTGGATTTCAGAACTTCAAAGAAAAGCATCTCAGTTGACTTTTAAGCAAGGTGCAACTTTCCCCTCCTTCTACTGTGGTGGAAAGTACATCTGTTAGCTCTTTGTGTTACTGACAAAAAGCAAAATAAAGCAACATGAATGAGGAAGGAATTTCATTGGCATGTACGTGCGCATTTGCAAGGGTGTGTATATGTGTATAAACGTACATATATGATGTAATTAACTCCCACTCTGCATGACTGCAAAAACTTCTGCCCTTGGGGATGGGATGAAATGAAAAAAACATGACAGATGTTAGTCATATTGCCTATCGCATGACTTGAAAGTGCTCTGGTAGTTCAGCAATGAGCATTATGGAAAAACATTTGTGGAACAAAGAGGCCGTTATCTCAGTATCTTGACTGCGCTAGGCATCATGGAGCCCGTTTACTGCTGCTCCTATCCAGACTGGCACATTATTCCTTGCTGTGACATGTTTCTGTGCAGCCTTTGTAGATAATCCTTGTGATAAAGCTTCTTTCAGAAAAATGGGAGTTTTTCAATTTAAAATATGTAATGTGATCACCTTATGCTGAGGCCAGACTTGAACAGAAATACCATGAGAAGATTTCCTTCTCCAACTGCTAGTCCTACTGTTTTCAGATGGAAACCATCCTTTGTTTTTTCAAAATATTCTTTTGCAAGTTTAGCCTCTGCTAGAAACACAGGATCCATCTATTTATGAACATTGTATGTGATTATTTCCCTGATTTATCTGAATATAAGTCATTCAGCCACAAGCTAATTCTAAAACCTTTCTTGGCTGGCACTGACACATCTTTGAATTCTTTATTTCAGATTCTGTGCAACACAGAGAGTTGTTACACTAGGCACAGGGATGCGGGGAACATGATAAAAGAAGATAAAACGTCATGTAGGCTGAGTGAGAAATGTAGTTAGCTGCCATAAATCTCTGCAGACAAGATCTCCCCAGAGCTGGGCTCATCTAGTGATCTCCTCACCGACTCCAGTCCTAAAGATCAAAGAGTGCTGGATTAAGTAGTGCATATTCTGCAGTGGCATGCTGCTGGGGATTAGCTACGTAGGAATCACTTAAGTAAAAGATCACAGCGTCATAATACAATTATGGAAGGGACCTCAGGAGGTCCAGCCTACTGCTCAGGGCTGGGCCAACTTCAGTGCTAGATCAGATTACTCAGAGCCATAGCCAGCCAAATTTTGAATGTCTCCAAGGATGGAGATTCAACCTCCTCTCAGGACAACTGTGTCCTGGTTTCAGCTAGGACAGTGCTTAGCTGCTTTTGGGGTGAGCTTTTCCTTCCTTGTGTCTCACTGATATTGTCTTTGCAGCAAATTTTTGTGCCCATCTTGTTCATTTGGATTTTTGTCCTTTTGTTGTTTTGCTTTAGTAAACCTCTGACTCCATCTTCTTTATATCACCTGCTAGCAGCTGGAAAGAGTCATAAAATCCTTCCTTCTCTTCCTCTGAATTAAACTTTTCTCCAGACTGAACAAAGCCACCCTCTCAGCCTTACCTCACACATTATGTGCTCTGACTTCCCCAGCATCCTGGACTATCACCTAAATGGACTCATTGCGGTTTTCTGATCTCTCTTTCTTTCACTGCTGGCCCAATGTCTATAGTGCTGTAGCTGTGGACTCACAAGAACCAAGTAAGAGAGTAATCAATTCCTTTGATGTGCTGTTAGAGCAAATGAGGTGCTCTGGGATACTTCTGCTACTGATGCTGTTATGGTTGTGCTTGCTCCACCATCCTACATCCACACTAGTTGGCTGCAGGGTCTGCATCTGGAATAACTCACTGAAATCACTTGGAGAAGGCTTTTGGGCCTAGCTGCCATCATAGCTCAGCGCAGGCTCTGGTAACACGACCAGACCAGTTCTTCAATGCAATTCCACCAGCCTTTGCACCCTTAGGTACCACCTCATCTCCTGCTCCAGTGCACTCAACACACCCTCAGCATTGTGCTGTAAAGTTGTAACTGCTTGGGAAATATGAACTGGGTGACTACTTCCACCCAAAAGTGGAGAAGGGCCATAAGGCATCATGTGGGAAACCTAGGCCAAGCTGCTGACCAATGTGCATGCTGGCCCACAGCACTACAGTCTATTTGGATAGAAGGCAGTCAGCCTCAGCTTCTGCTTCTGAGAGGAAGTGAAATGAGCGGTCTCTGCTGTGTCCAGCAATGCAATAATATGGCCAGGAGAGCTATGTTTGAGTCTTGCTTAGTGCTAAAGTTGCTGGCAAAATTTCTTTGCATATATTTTGTTCAACCATTTCTTGTGATTGGTACTGACGACTGGAAAGAACCTAGAAGAAGTTAGAAAGGGACTAGAAAAGGAGGGAGAAGAGAGGTCATCTTTTGCTGGCTCTTGGTTTCTAACCATGTAAAGGATGTACTCATGCTGAAAAACACAATGGAGATGCCCTTGTGTTAACTCCAAGATCACACATTCAGTAGCCATGTCAGTATAGCTCTGTGCCCAAGAAAAGACTTACCAGCTTTGGTCTGCGAGTGGAGATTCTTGCAGATGAACCTATACTGTTTTCAAGACCTGAAAGTGCATCCTTGCGTACTGGATCCAGCTTATTGGAGGTAACATGGTGGGTCACCATGCCATGTCACAGTGCATGGCAGAGACATGTATGGCCATCACAACCTTAAGCTTCTACCTTTTAGAGTAAATTTTTGACACTATAAAAGCACCTGCTGTTATTGAGAAATCAGATAAGAACTATCTGAGAACTTGACTACCTTGTTCTTCAGATGACCGAAAATCAGAAGATCTGCTGCAATGCTTTCACACACTGCAGTTCTGCTTGTGCTTTCCTTTGGGTGACTTAGTGCTACACAGAGCAGCTCTGAGGGTACGCCAGTGATTTATAACACGCTTTCTAGTTGAGGGCATGTATTTATCATGTTACAACAAATGAATGATTAATAGTTGCCATAGTGATAATGAGAACTTGAAGTCTTGGAGCACTACAGAGTCAAATGCAAGCCTTGGCACATCTTTGCTGTGAAGCAGTCATGGTGAGGTCTTAAAAATAGAGGCTCAGGAACCAACGTCACTTAGTAACACTTTAACACCCTATGGAGAAAACATTAAGAAATAATCATACGCTTATTTAGAAATGAAAAAAAAAAATCCACCAAAACACCAGATAGGAAAGACTACAGGTTTTTCACTGTAAAAACAATTTTTTTTTTGCAGAATCTACTTTTGTATCTTTTTAAATGCAATCAAAATATGCTGGTTTTTTTCACTTCTAATCCTCTCCTTCTTCTTTCCCCTGACACAACTTTGCTCGCTGAAGTGTTATATGGACAAAATCTCAGCTCTCCAAGGTTCAGACAATGCTTTTTTTTTTTTTAATCTGAGGCACATAGTCTTTTCTCCTCAAGTCTGCTTACCAATGAGCAACAACAAGTCTTTGCAGAGACACGCAAATTTGCTCACCATTGTTTCTTGATATTCTGCGAAGAAAAATGCCATTCAGGGATCTGTGGAGACACCAGGGGTTATGGGCATTTACTGAAGCTTATGGCTGCTTGCTCAAGACCAGATTGGTCACAAGTTGCTCTGTATTCAACATCATGAGCTGCGCAATGCAATGGTCAATGAGAAGCTTGATAGATGTGGGAGACCCAGACCCAATGGCTAGTGAAGTCAATTTGTGTGATTGTCCTAACAAGCTCAAATTGTTCTTCAAAAATGGCACTATGCAGGAAAACCTTTGACTTGTTTATCCTCCACTGGTGTCAGCTTGCTGCAGTATCTAGCCTGGAAATGAATACTCAGCAAAAGCAGAAAGTAAAACAATGAGATCCAGAGTGGCAAAGCCCCTCCTTTTCTACCTGATGCCTCCCAAAATCATTTATAAATGAGACTCTCATAACCTGCAGAGAGCAGACTTGGTGGCCATTAACTACTACAGAAAGTAATTAAATGAGAGAAGAATCTGAAACCACTGGGACATGAACAAGGTTTGTTTTGTTTACTGGTACACTGAGAAATTCCAGCTGAGTATGTAGTAGATGAGTCGACTGATTTATCCAGGAGATTAGATAAGTGCAAGGCAGGAGGTATTGTGCCAAACTAAAGAACATGCACAGTATTGTTTGGCATCAACGTGCAGGTACTATCCTCCAGCAGAGGGGGAAGAAAAGTAGTGATGAGAAACCTCCCCCTGTGTTACTTCTACATTTTCCCACCCTTGGGACCTTGTCTATGAACAGCTCTGAAGCATCAGGGTCCTGCACTGTAAAACTGGTGTAAAATAATTTTCTTCCTTCCTCAGCCTCCGTTGGTGGTAATCTGAAATCACTGTCAGCAATTTGGAGTGCTGAAGGTTTGAAGGCACACCTCAGCAGTAGTAAATTAAAGAGAAGGACATGAGTTGCCAGGGGTCCTTACAAGGTGATAGGCAAAGGAAAAAATGGAGAAACTATCCTGGTGTTAACCAGAAAATTACAAAGCAGTAATTATTAGCTGGTACCATTCTGGAAGCCAGTGTAGACCGGAGCTTCAGTGCTAGCAGTTATCTTCCATCAGCTCACACAGCCAATAGGCACCCAAAAAACTTCAGGGCTTGTAAGTGTCACCACATGCATGCCACTACTTGGACAAATGTCCGATGACTGCATCAATGCTGGTGCGGGGCTTGACTGTGTCACACTCACAAGATACGTATGTGTTAGAGCCTACATCTGCAGGCTCCGTGTGCTCTGCAGAAGGTGTTACAGCAGGCCCAGATGTGTCGACTTTGCTGTGTGAGATGATCCAGCACTCTGCCTTTCTAATTAGGTCAAGAAGAACATGATACTCCAGCAGCTTCCAGGACTCAAGGTGACTAATTCAGTGCTAGTGTGGGAATTGCTCCAGAGACAGTGTTGTGTCCCACAGATGTACTTCCAAGCCGTGAACACAATTAATGAAGACATTAAGAGGAAGCAAATTTTAGCCAGTTTGCTAAACCAGCTAAGTTGCAGTGCCCTCAGACAGGTTGGAATGGATGTCTACGGCACTAAAGTGTTCCACTGTTGTATGTAACAAAATTGTCCAGTAACAATGGGCTTCACCCAAGCCAACATTTGGTACTGACAGCTTCCTTGGGTTGCCCACAGCCTAGCCAGGCTGAGAGTACCACTTCATCTGCAGCCAGAATGGGCTTTGTGAGTTGCCAAAATCATCCTGAAGTTTGTATGCTATTTCTGAGGTCTAAAATCTTCATAAAATGGCAAAATGATCACTTCAGTGAGAAGGTTTTTGAACAAGTTTTTGTTCAATTAGTGCAACTTGATTTATTGTTAGGTGAGCCCTCAAATGTGGTCTGTGATTAAAGACTGACTGTGAATCAGGAAGATTATGAATGTTAAACATATCAACAGTCTGTGTGTGAGAAGGAAGTGATCAATGGAAAAAAAAGTAGAATTAACGAAAGTTAGAAGATTTTAAGAGTATGGCAAATAGGTTTGTACCAGGACATTCTGAAATGAAAGGAGACAGCACAGCAAACAAAAGTAGAAAACCCTGATATTGCTTGGAGTAATATCAGAAATCTTAGATGTAGTTTTCACAAACGACTTTCATTTTAAGGGCTAGTGCTCTTTCTTTTCAGTCCCAAATTTACCTGCTGTGCTAATGCAGTGTCCTCTCATTGTTGAAAATTAATTACTTGAGTAATAAGGATATATATAAAAAAATCTTCAAACAGTTTTATAAAAAAAGAGTTGTTTGCACTGAAGTTGCCCACTGCATTTTAAGTTTCCAGCATGAATAAATCTCTTTGTGCTCTCATTTCAGTGCTTTCTCACACACTGTTCCACCATTGTGCCTAGAAGGGAGATGAACACAGCCTCCTGGGCTAGCGAACCTTCTCCCAGAAAGGTTGCTCTTAAAGACCATTTTCTGCTCTTTGCAATCTTAAATCCCAGAGGAGGAGAAACTTCCCATGCTGCCCCAGAGGCAGGCTTGCCCTCTATTACATTTCACTCTAAGGAAATATTTTTCTGATCTCCAGCCCTTATGTCTTACTGGCTTAATTCCTTCCCACTGCACCTAGTTAGGCTCCCTTGTACAAGCCTAAATAATTAATCACCTCCTTCATTCATTTCAGACACTTGTTGCATACAGAGCAGAGAACAAGGATTACTCACAGGAGGAAGAGAAATGGGAACTGAACGAGAAGAGGACCAGTTGAGAGGTGAGGAATGGAGAAAAAACGATGCTCCAAGCATAAAACTGAAGCTGGTGGTAAGAGTTAGAGGGATAAAGGAGTGCTGCAGTGCCCTGTGGCTGATTTGTGCTGCTTACTTTCGCATATTAATTCAGGAAGGCAAAATTCAGCTCCTCATGGGGTCCTAAAGTGTTCTGCTAAGAAGAAGGCATCCCTTGATGCCTGTCAGTCCAAAACAGCATCAGCGTGCAGACAAGTCCCCAGGCATGGCCGGGCAACCGCATGTAAAATGGGAGCGGTGGTGAAAGCACCACAAACACCAGCCCTGCAGCCATTTAAATGCCCTGCATTCCTCTGGAAGCAGCAGAAAGCTGCTCAGGGGAAGGCAGCTCTGCCTATACGCACAAGCAGGACTTGAGAACTTCCAGCACTGATAGCAAGGCTGGATTTTTTTGCACAAAATCTATTTTGAAGTCATTCCTTTTTTTTTTTTTTTTACTGCCTTAGAACCTGAAGGCAAACCCTGAAGTGCATTCCTGGAGTACAGGGCCCCCATCCTAGCAGAAGGAGGCCTCAGAGTGATGTGTTTGGCTGCCACCAGCGGAACATTCGACCAGGATGCTGAAGTCAGGGCTCAACACCAGGATCCCTTCCTGCAATAGTCTGACACACACCTGGTGGTGGCTCTCCAGCTTTCCCAATAGGTGTACAGGGAAGTTCAGACAACAAACTGTCTCAGTTCTCTGAGCTGAGGGTTGTCCACACAAAAGGTCCCATGTCTAAGTAGGCAATTTGGCACCAGTCCCCTGGATTGAAATGCACAGCCCTGGGGACAGTAGGCAGGAAACATTCCTGCATTTTACCGGGGAAGAGAGAGCAGTCAGCAAGTGGAGCAGGGAGATGGCAAACTGGTAATAGGATAAGGGCAAATGAGCTGAAGAAAATGAGGCTGGAGGAGAAGGGAGAACTGTGAATGTCTCCTGCTAAGCCCAATTGCCCTCCATGCAAGGATACAATCCAGCTGCTTGGTATTGTTTCTGTGAGCCAAGAATTTTTTATTTATTTGCATCTGGGAACATGACCTCTTATCCGGGAGCTCTGTTCCACCAGTGTAAATTTATGGCTGACAGGAGATTTACGGTAAAGAAATTGCGTTCTGACTCAGTGACAAGCCGTTTTGCTGAGGTACTGAAGACTTAAGCAGTCAGGTTGTGGCAGAAGTGTGGATACAATTTCAGTAGTTGTGAAAATGCGTAAACCTACCAGCCCACCCACAGCCCTGCTGCTGTTGTTCAGAAGTGGGATGCAGCTACAGCTCTCTTGTGGAGCAGCAGAAATACTAAAAGGGAGCACAGGGACCTGAGTGGGACAGCGCTAGGGTCTTTTTGTTGGGAAACATATTTTGGCATCTTTTAAGCAAACATCCCCAGTCACAAAGGAGGTACTAGGAAAGGGACAGGGAAGTAGAACATCTCACATCAAAGTTTGTAGTGGCATTTGGCCTCTGAAAATGACTGTGGAATCCACTGGTTTGGCAGCTGATGTTTGGGAAAAAAGAGTAACTGAGAGCAGACCTGTCTATGCAATCTCATCTGGTGATCTTGTTTCTCCTCCTCCATCCTTGTATGGCCATGGATTGAGACAGAAACCTGTGTCATGGGAAGGGGAGGAGATAGGGACATTCATGACCCTTTCCTCTTCCTGCACATATGCTGGTCAAGGTCTTTATGCCTTCCTAGTCAGCATTTTCTCAGTCTGTATAAAGGGTGGATGTTGCTTTTTCCCTACCCACAAGGCTGATGAAAACCTGAAGTTTACTGAGAGTGTTGGCAGAAGGGCGAGCTGCAAAAAACAATGGTGAGGATGGGAGCAGGAGGCCCTCAGACTTGTGCCACAATGTGCAGTCATGCCTGTGGGAAGGAAGACACTGTCTGGCTGCTGGCAGTAGGCTGACACCTGGTTAACAGAAAAATGAATGGGTGAGTGAGTTCCTGTCACCTGCAAGTGCAAGGATCTTGGCCATCCTGGTGCTGCTGCAGCCAATGCTTTGGCTTTGTCACTATGGTGGACATACAGGAGCACTAGTAGCTGTCTGTACCAGTGGAAATGCTGTCCAAGAGCATGCTTCAGAGCACAATGTGAGCACAAGTCACAGTCCTGCCTGCCAGGAGTGTTATGTAACTAGAGTTATAATGTGTATAAGCTAAATGGGCAAACATTTTTGTCTGCTAGAGAACAAACTTCCTTTCCTAGCACCACTTGGAAAGACCTTGCCTTTTACTTTATTCTTGTTTTGGCACGAAAATAAGATGAGAGAGGAGTGGGTGGAATCCTATATGTACTATCTCCTCAGACCAGAATTGTGTCAGGTTCCTTCCTGCCAAAGGACAAGTGCAAATGTGCGTGCAAGAGCAACATTCACATTTTACTGTTCCATATCCCATTTGTCAAGTTTGCAGATGACACCAAATTTTGCAGGGACCATGGGCAGGGATGCCCTTCAGAGAGACCTCCACCGAGTGGAGGAAAGGATTGTCAGCAGGGGAACTCATTGCAGTGATACAGGCTGGAGATGGATTGGCTGGGGATCAGCTCTGCTGAAAAGGACCTGGTGGTCCTGGTGGGCATTGAGGTGACCATGAGCCAGCGGTGTGCCCTGGCAGGATAGGAAGGCAACAGCATTCTGGACTGCTTGATTAGGAAGCAGAGAATGACTATGCCCCTTACACAAGACACCTGTTACACCTATTTGGGGCCCTTCAGTGCAGGAAAGCTGTGGACAAAGTGGAGGGATGTCAGGGGAACGTAACAGCAGCCCCCAAGAACTCTGAGGAGCTTATCAAGAAGATTTAGCCCAGCTTTTTGAAGTGGTGCATGGCAGGAGGATGAGATGCAAGAGACATAATTTGAAATGAGAGTGGTTCAGTCTGGATAGCAGGAAAAACATTGTCACCACGAGGACAGTTAAGCAGTGTAACAAATTGCCCAGAGAGGCTGTAAAGTTTCCTGCTTTTTATTTTATTATTCCTTTGAGCTGGAAGCCCCAGAGTTTGTTCCTCCTCTGCAATCTGGGACTAGGGGGATGCTCCTGTGCTTGGCACTACTGTACCACATGCAGGGGCTGAGGCTGGAGTGGCAAAAGTGACACGGTGACAGTCCCCTGCCTCCTCTGCAGACAGCAAGCTCTAGACCAACAGTCTAATTCAGAAATATTCTTCATAAAACCCCTCATCTAATTTTAGGTGCTTCACTGGGAGGGTCAGGCTCCTCTGCTTCCTCCAGCCCCAGGGTGGGGACAGAAGTACACTCAGGTGGCAAAGCAGCTCAGCTGAGCTTGGTTACTTTTGAGGCAAGCGAGAGTTTCCTGAGGAAACTCAGCACCAAAAGTCAACTAGGATGAAACTAATGCCAGAGGTGCACTGTAAATCATGTAAGTACAACTCTTTGGGGTCTAGCTCTTCTGTCATAGGGGTGTTCTGCATACATCTTCTCCCCGAAAAGCAGCCTTATTGCAGTTGGTGGTTCTTTTCTGCACTATTCCCACTAAGTATCTGTGGGACATCACCTGGGACTCATTTGTTAACAATAGGATTCCCTGACTTTCAGCTTCAGACACCTGCAAATGAGACCTCTAGAGCTAAATTCTTTTTTCTAAGCACAGGCATCAATGCCATTTGAGGTGCCCTGGAGTATTCAACATGATCAGGTTTAGGCAACTGAATAAAGGGCTGAAAGTGGGATTCACCTCACAAACCCATCCTTCTAAGCTTAGGGATGCTTAGCCCATTATTTGGAAGTACCAGACTCACTTGCTATTGCTGATGCTATTTAGAGCTCTTTAGATGTCCTAGGCTATGCCACTTCATAGGCCTCAGATGTCTTATTCATCCTGCATTGCATCTGAAAGCCCTTCATGGGTGTTTTGGAGACTCAAGGACATCTCAAATAGCACTAGATTCCTCCAGTATGACCAACAAATTGAGTACTTGTCTACTTCAGGACAAGCAGAGTAACTCTGTTTATCATTGCTCGACTAGCTAAGACTCTTGGTGCATCTATAAACATCTCAGGCTGGGTCTCTGAATTGGTGAGCTGTCTCCAAAGCCTAGGCTAAAGTAGTCATCCAGGGCTTGACTGAATTTAGATTGGATATAAGGAAAATGTTTTTATGATAAGGAAGGTGAAGCACTGGCACAGGTTGCCCAGAGAGGTGGTGGATGCCTCATCTCTGGAGGCATTCAAGGTCAGGCTGGACCGGGCTTTGAGCACCCTGATCTAGCTGTAGGTGTCCCTGTTCATTGCAGGGAGTTGGACCAGATGGCCTTTAAAGGTCTTTTCCAATTGTAATGATTCTATGATTTTATGAATTGCCTAAACAGAGGTGCAAGTTTTGGCACCTCTGAAAAATGAGAGGTTCATCTTGCAATTTTAGGTGTCTGACATCTGAAATACCTAAACTGGGTCTCCCACATGGGCTGGCAGATATGACAGGGCACAGAGAACCTTAGTGGAGACCCGTGCATTTCTATTGCAAGTAGTCAAACAAGGCATTCTTGGGAGCAATATGTTTGGCCTGTTCTAAGAAAACTGAATTTTGCTCCTATTCTGCTCTCAAAGCCCATGGCAAACCAGCAGCACCTCCAGACAGCTTGTCCACTCCTTGGTCTTAGCCATGTCCCATAGGGTGGGACACAGTGGCTTCAGGATGAACTTATGTTACCTCAAGTAGCAGAGACGTTTAGAGAGTTAGGCAGTGGTGCTGCACTGAGGTTAGGGTTCCTGAGCACCCTTATGGTCTACGTCCAGGAGATATGATTTGGAACTTATATGGTTCTATATGAACCTCTATGGTTCACTGTGGGCTGAAAGAGCTCCTTTTGCCTTTAAGCTGTTGTTTGAACCAGCACATTGCCTCCCTCCTCTACTGCTGCATATCCATTTTCATCATGTTACCTTTGTAATAGGACTAGCATATGGTCGGTTGACGAGCTCAGGCTTCTTATGATTTCCACATGATCTCTCCTCTAAAGGTCCTGTGCATCCAGGTGTTCCCCAAGTGCTGCTGACTGTGTGCCAGTGACTGCTTCAAAGCCACAGGGGTTCGACTCACATGTGCATCAATGAGGGGTGAATGTATCTGCTCATAGTATGATGAATGAAGGAGGGAAAAAGTATTTTACCTTCATCCGTGTCTCCAAATGACTTATAAATAAATATGTGTTACACTGTGCTTCCCTACCACATTGCCAACTCTGCCTGTGTGGATAGTTTGCACTTTCCTCTGACAGAATGACAAGAAACTGCAAAAAGTTGAGCCAGAATTACTTTCACTATGGTCACTTCAGCACTGAACTTAGGCTTATGCAGATGGGAAAACTGTTAGTCATGATGCAGAAAAAGGTAAAATGTTAAAAAATGATCTTCTTTCACACACTTGCATTTCAGGAGAAGGATAAAATGGCTTCTGGTCCAACTCTGAAGCAGTCTGCTTAGCTACTGCTGCTATTAAAATATTTTCAAGCATGCAGCCCTGGGTGCCTTGGACTGGGAATGGGGCAGAGAGCTCTGATTCATTCTTACAAATATCAAGGACTTTTCAAGCACAGCAGCAGCATCCCAGACAACAAGGGACATGCTGTTCTCAAGCACATGTTCATAAAAGACAAGCAGGATGACCCAGCTCATGGTAGGCCAGTTTGACATTGCGCTTTGGCAAAATGATGGAAATAGTAATATGGGTATAAAGGAATAGAAGACATTAAAGAAGAGGTAAACAATTAGTGCCAATCAACATGCTTTTTAGGGAGGAAAGGTTGTCAAACTCGATTTCATTCTTTGATTTGATTGTAGGTTTTGGCTGATAAAAGTAATTGAAAAGATGGAATATATTCTGAGTTTCGTATGTACGACAGCGCAGCAGATCCTGATTAAAAAATTAGCATTCTACCCTATCAACACAAAGCACATAAAATGGATTAAGAACTGTCTGACGTGTCAACAAAGAAGCTGTCAGAGACAAATCACTATAGGAGAATATTTTTTTAGAAGGGTTCTGCAGGGATCAGTAATACGTCTGAATGCTACTGAATGTTTTCACTAATGACCTGAAAGTAAATATTAAAACAGCTGATAACATTGGAAAATAATGAAGAGGACTAGGAGTTACACAAAAGTGCTCTTAGTGCAGTTGTAAGCAAGCTCTTATATCCAAGAACAGGCAAGCAGACCACACATGCAGGAGCATGGAGCACCTGAGAGGGATTTAGGCATGCTAAAGAAGCAACCCAAAATAATTCTTCCACAATGATGTTTTGTGGCTTTTGAATGTTATTTCTTGCAAGGACTGACGCAATCTCTGACAACTTCAGAGGAATAGGGGTGAAATTTTCACTTTCTGCATGTTGCATCACTACACTTCATGTTGAAATAATGCCTCCAGCTCTGTTACCTGAAATTTAGAGAGGACGTCAGGAAAAAAGAATAATAAGGAAAAAATTATAGAAATATGTCTCAAAAATTATTCAGGGATCAAAAAGCCGCTGTTGTATGTATAAACCTCAAGAGCAGGATATATTTATTTTCTGAAAAGGAGGACTGAAAAGCAACTTGAGACCTGTTTATGAGTGCCTTTGGGGGAAAACAGCAGATACAAAAGCACTTTTTAATGTAGCAGGACTGAGCAGAGGCGGAACCACCAGAGAAAACATGCTCAGAAGCAAGGGCAGGGATTCAGCAGATCATGCACCTCTGGGAGGCAGTGGATATTCCCCCCAACTCTCAGTGGCTTCAGATTAAGACTGAAACCTTTTGATTATATATTTGTTAACTTGATGAAGCATGAGGTGAGGGGGAAAATATCTTGTCCTACCTGTGAAAGGTGAGACTTGGTGAGACAAGACATGAGGAGCAGCTGAGGGAATTGGGGTTGTTTAATTTGGAGAAGAGGAGGCTGAGGGAAGACCTTATTGCTTTCTATAACTGCCTGAAAGGAGGTTGCAGCGAGGAGGGTGTTGGTCTCTTTTCTCAGGTGACAACTGATACGACAGAAGGAAACAGCCTCAAGTTGCACCAGGAGATTGGTTTAGACTGGACATTAGGAAGAATATCTTCATTGAAAGGGTGGTGAAGTGTTGGAATGGGCTGCCCAGGAAGGAGGTGGAGTTTCCATCCCTGGAGGTATTTAAGTGGCATATGGCTCTAAGGGAGTGGTTTAGTGATAGACTTTGCAGTGCTAGGTGGTGGTTGGACATGGTAACCTTAAGGATCTTTTTCAACCCAAACGGTTCTGTGATTCTATTTATGGGTCTCCCTCTAACTAGTGAAAGTCATGGAGCTTTGAAATATTTAGCTTTGGGAGCTGATAAACCCACTTCTGGCTCAAGTGGACTTCATCTCTGGTCTTCTTTCTGCCTCCTTCCAAAATCCCTCCCTCCATGGCCTCCACCACCCTGTGACCCCACGCAGTGTGGGCAAGCCAAGAGAAACATTCTGAAGCCATCAGCGGCAGGGACACAAGATAATGCTGAAGGTTTTACCTGGTGTGTCCTCAGGCAGGTTCTCAGAAGGGAAAAGGCCAGCAAAACTTTACCAGAAGTTAGCCTGCTTTCCAAACCAACAATTCCTCCCTTTGCACGTCCTGCAAGTGAGATGTCCCCAGAGCAGCTTGGGGAGGTTGGGACATCGCTCCCTGAAGGACCATCTTCTGGAAACAACTTGCTGAGATTCAAATGCTTCTTTGTTTATGAAATAAAGTCCACCAGACCTATCGCCAATTGTTTATGCTAAAGAGCACACTCCCATTAATGTTAATGGTGCTTTGGAGCATAAATCCTTGCTAATTGATATAGGAATGTATCCCAGAAGAGTTTACATTACTGCTGATTTAGCTGATAGATATAAATGTGAGAGGGAAATATTAGCATTCATGTAAAACAATTAGGTTATAAACAGGGGCGAATGATTCAGAAAATGACTGTAACTTTCTACCTCCCTTTAATGGATAAAACAGAAAGTCTGCTAACGAGGAAAATCGGAGGGAATACAAATATGAGCTAATCGCTGCTGCTACTTAATATTTGTGATACATCAGCAGCCCCTGCAGATGTGGGCTGGGTCCCCATCTGAGCTCTGTGTGGATGGAGATGGAAAGCAGCATCCTGCTGCCCACCGCAGTCAGTTCTCCCCATGGCTTTGCTGGGGAGCAGTACTTCAGGCTGACTCACCCAGCAAAGCTGGCCACCCGACGCCAGTCCCACTTGCTCAATATGTATGAATAGAGAATGATACAAGCAGCGGAGAGATTTCCACAATTTAATTTTTTTTTTCCAGATAATATAATGGCATATGAAAAGTGAGGCAGTAATGCAGTTCAAAAGAAAAAAAGAAAGCAACCCCCACCACTCTCCTGGATCCTTCTGCCAACGGCTGACATTATTGTAAAGTTTGCTAAATACAAGCAGTCCAGGCATTTCCATAAAAATCTGATTGTGCGAAAAGTACAATTTTGTGGCGAATGTACAGCCATTGAAGGAATAAATTTTTCAGTGTACTCAACAATTTTCGCTATTAGGCTCCCATTTAATTCATGGGTTTTGATGTGAAAATGTTTTCCTAAAAGAAGGCTCAGATACAGGATACAGTAAACCACTCATCTTCCGCAAAAAGATGCTTTGACCTCGAATCAGTGATTTTGAGCATACCAGCTTTTGTTTTTTACTCTAAACCTATCTAGAATCAAGAGGAAAAAAAGTCACATACCAAAAAGAAGTATATTATTTGTGGAAGAAATATAGTATTGTTTCATTACATTTTCTGATTCACACATTTTAGCCATTTCATACCGTTTTAGTGCAAAAGCAAGCAAGTTTAGAAAAAGATAGAAAACTCTGCATTTTAGTATCTTTTGCTGAAAGTCACTGAATGGTAAGACTTTTTCTCCCCGCACACTAATTTTCAAGGTCTCAGTTATTAATGAAATATATCAAGCGGATTATACAACATTTGCCTGGGTATGGTTAAAGACCGCATACCCAGAAAGATTTCATATAACAAAAAAGTGCCCAACCCTAGAAACATTTTTTTTCCATTTAATGCTCATAAAATTTTACAGACAACAGAATCCTTTCTTAAGCTTTATTTAAGAAATCGAATACTATTATAGTTCAATATATATAAGACACATCCAGTATTGTGTTCCTGATAGCAAGTGCATAGATTTTAAGATATCATTTTTATATTTAAATTTTTTTTTTTTGTTACTCAGTAGCATGTTTCATGATCACACGAAGGGATACTCCCAGTGATTTTGCTAAGAGCATGAGAGAAAAAACAGAACACAGCAAAGTAGTGAAACTACAACAGAGATGAGGAACGAAAACAATCAGGCAAACTCTCAGTACAGTCGATTCCTGATAAGTGAATAATCTGATTGCTTGGTCACAATGCTTTATTCACTTATCAGGAATGATTCACACTACATTTCGTTAAACTGTTTTCCTTAGCCTAATACCTAAGAGTCACACTGGGCAAAGGCACACACGCTCTGGCAGGCTATTCTTTAATCAGCAAGTCTTGTGACAGTTTGGTAATTTCCCATGGCGATACACATATAGCTAACAAAGAGACATTTTGCTAACACTGCAAGGTGCCTTACATAATTGAAATTAAAAGCATGCATTTAAGCAGGACAAACTGTTCAGCTGCATTGCTTTAAGGAACTCATTTTTCCCCATTGTTGAAATTACAAAAAAAAAAAAA
>WBMW01004175.1:472435-515618 GCA_013396635.1 Penelope pileata
AGAAAAAAAAAAGAAAAAACTGTCTCTTCCAGCCCTGAGTATTTAAAAGAAACCCAACTGTAGTATAAGTAAGTCTTTTTTTTTATTATTTTTTGGTTACATTTTTTGGGAGAAAAATCCCTCACAAATCTCTAATTTCTTTCCTAAACCAAACTTTTGGGGAAAAATAAATTAAATCATCCACAACAACCTAAAAATCCCAAAGACCAACTCTAATTTATCATTCGTGCAAGTTCAGACTTACTCAACTGGCACCAGCATAACCAGAACCAGGATCATGAACTAGAGGTGTAAAAGACCCAGGATACAGCCTGACCGTCAGGTTCTGCTCCCCTGCCTGGGCTGCCCCCTAGAGGCTTCTGTGCTTTTAGATTAAACCTAGAGTTGCAGAGAAGGCATTTGCTAGAACCCTGACAACATTTCCTACATGACATTTGAGTTTGTTTGGGACACGCTACGGGACATGGTTTAGTGACGGCACTCAAGAGGTCAGGCTGATGGTTGGGCTTGATGATCTTGAAGGTCTTTTCCAGCCTAGGTGGTTCTATGCCAGACTCATCACCTACATGCCTTCTGTGAAAAAGTTTTTAAAAAAATCACCAACGTTAAAAAAAAAAATTAAAAAAAATAAACCAAGCAATAACAACCAGGCCAACTCATGAGCCACCTGAAAAGTTCAAAACTCTTCCAAACACAGGAGCCAAGGTCATGGCTGAAACCCCGCAGAGCACCCAGCACCATGCCCCGTGCCTGGGGCTGTGTGTATGTGAGCCAGAGCCAGCGTGCCAGAGGGACCAGGGGACAGGAGACATGAGGGAGGAGTGTCCATTGGGTCTCATAAGAGCACTTTTAAGTGGTCTTCGATTCCTGAGCATCACAGAAAGTGGGACAAAGGAAAGGGACGTGGGCATATGGCTTGAATTCCAGAGAGCACTTACCAGTGCTTCTCTCTCCTCCTTGTGTTTGGTTTTTATCGTTTTTTTTCCCCCTCTCCAAATTATAAGGTTTGTATCTGTGATCAGGCAGAGGAGAGAAGAGAGACTTTGTAAACCAGAACAACAGAGAATTTTTCACGGCTTTTATTTCATCATGATAGATGTGGGGGAGAGCAGAGAGATTCTTGTGAGGAAAAAAATCATAGGAAACGAAAAAGTAAAATAAAAAGCTAAAAGACAACTCTTAAAAAAAAAAAGTGCTATGGTATTTCTTCTGTCCCTTTTGAGACTTGTGCCATACTGTTAGCCAACGCTGAGAATGATCTGCTTTGTAAGCCCACAGCAAAAAGATTACCCATTTGAACAAGAGGGGATTTTTTTTTCAAAGTTTAGCTTGGTTTTGTTTTTTATTTTTGTCTCCCATTGGCTTTAATAGAGTCTCTCTGTGCTCACTTGGATTTTATTTATTTTATTTTTTAAATTATTAAATGTGTAACTGCACGTAACAAGCTTGTTCACCTGGTAGGCTTCTGCAGGCTCTCATAGCCCTAGTTAAGATGTGATTAGTTTCTAAGGAGTTTGACTAACACCATATGCCATCAGATTACTGTGCAGTTCGGAAGAAATCCCAAGGCTATATTCTCCTTTTCTTGAATGCTTCATACGCTTCCGCGAAGCAGCAGCAGAGCATTTTTTTTTGAACGACTAGGAAGAATTGATCTCCATAATCCACATTTTGCAGACTGACTGAAATGTCAGCAAAAATCTTTTCACATGGCTTCTGATTTCTCTGTGTGTTTGTGTGCATAAGCTTTTACAGTCAGAAGGCTAACGAAAGCTATCTTCCATACGACTTTGCAGGAAGCTCATTTAAAATGCTTCCTGCTCAGACAGATTATCCAAGTGATAAGGCATGATTAGGGGGAGGGAGAGAGAAAAAAAAATCAAAGAAACCGTAACACGTCTAAAATGTACAAATCCTCTTTTGCCCCCCAATCAGATATTCACTTAGGTGGAATCGACTGTATCTTTTGTACACAACCAACAAATAGAGAGAAAAAAAAAAAAAACAGGAACGTGAAACAGTGAGGTGTGTAGATGTATTACCAACACATAATGACCACCAACAATACAAGACACAAAGTAGAGAGACAAGTATTAGGAAAATGGTTTAATATTGGAGACAGAAGCAAAAAACTGCATCACACAATAACATACGTTACAAAAATAAGTCTGACTGTTTCAACTACACGGTTATGTTCACAATGAGGACAGAAGAATCAGAAAAAACTCTGATCTAAACAGCAAAAAAGCAAACCCCTAACGTTGTAACTAATACATTTATCCACGCAAAGTGACCGAGTACTCCTAATTCTAATTACCTTATTGTGTAACTGCACGATACAGAATAAAAAGTGAAACTTACCGCTTTTGTTAAGACAAAATTCTAAACACTAGATATAAGCAAAGGGAAAAAAAGAAATCAAGCCAAAGTTTTAAATTCTCTAAACAAAACCAACTCTCTTTCTACCATCCAGAAATCAAACTTGAAAATCAGTCATGATCGAGGGGGCCCACGAGAGTAAGCCACAAAAATTTCCATTTGTTTTTTAATCTCCAGTATAAAAAGTTCCACTGGTACAAAATGCGTAAGTACAATCAGGTTGTAGAAATAGGAAAGCCTGCTTTTTTTTTCCTTTTTTTTTTTTTTTTGGCTCAAATTCCATCAAACAACAAAATCCAAATGCATCAATAAAACAGAAACAATACTCAAATGGCCTTACAGTTTCCACTAGATTGCATTAACTTTGGCTTTTCTCAGACAATACTTAAAAACTAGTTTGTAATTCTAAACAAAATGATAGTATTATTAATCTACAAACAACAATTCTCACAGCACAAAAAAAACACAAATACATAGTTTTTTTTTTTTNAAAAAAAAAAAACAAAAATATTTTTTTTTTTTTTTTTTTTTTTTTTTTTGTTATTTTTTCTTTTTGTATGACATTATCCAAAAAGGTAATGAAACTACAGGATATTTTTTCCTTTTGTTAATTAGCACTTAAGATAATAAAAACAGAAACAGTAAAATGATTCCAGAGTAGCACAAGCCAAGGAACTGTAACCCCTATGGTGAAAGAAAGATGAACTTGTTACTCCTTTGAGGACTGCCATTTCATTGCAATTAGCTAATTTGTTTGAAAAAAAGCAACTAGTCTAGTCTTTTGATTAGAATTTTGTAATGCAATTTCCCTTGTTTTTCTTCCTCTCTTATTAGGCCCTTGCACCCTTGCAGCTTTTTCCTTTCAATATTTTGAAGGAGAACTGGTAGATAATTTGTCTCCAAGGAGGTGTATATTTGGGTTTTCATACTTTATTTTTGGGAAAAAGAAAAAATTATCTCAATATGGACCCATCTCACTTGTCTGGAAATACCGAACTGTTCCTCCTCTCCCACTGCTAAGCCAATGTCTCATGTAGCATAATTTGGGGCACCTGCCTGGCTCTGCAGCCAATGCTGAGTTACACTGCCCGAGGACCAGAGACACCACCGCTCCCTGGACCGGTAAACCTGCAGGACACACTAGGGCATCTGAAAAAGCTTTGGAAATTTGTACGATGGGTACAATGAGGAAAAATTAGTGAAACAGTCTAAACAATCCAAATGATGATCTCATATTATATATATATGTACATATATATAATATAACGTACGTGAGATGATACTTTGAATATGCAAAATTGCTGCAAGTAGTACAAAATAGCCCTCAAAGGGTGTAGGAAGGCCCCAGCAGTAGTAAAAACATGTGAGAAAAGTATAGATCATTTATTTATAAGTGCATGTGCTATAAGAAGGAAACTTTTTTGCATCACTAGAGGCTAGTCCTTTCCATCCCAGGGCTCTACATAAAGAAGCATTTAAGTTGGGGATGAGAGACAAGAGTGCACCAGCTGATGTTGCTCATATAGGGCTTCGTTTTTAATTTGTGGCGGCTTTGAATATAATCAGATAGAAATAGGAAGAGGGTATGGCACTTTATCATCAGTAGCAAGTACTGCTGCTCACACACATTGGATTGGCAACAAATTCGCTACACCGGTAGCAAAGAACCGAATTTGGTTGTTGGTCACTACTTGTGCGGTAGAAATGCGATCTAATCAGACTTACAAGGCCGTGAAAGGGCTACCAGCATCTCTTTTCTGGTTCCTTACACACAGCTTCCTCCAGCAAACACCCAAATCAGTCACAAATGTATTCCCAAGGACTACTGGACGAGTAAAGTTACTCCTCTCTGTACGAGTGTCTGCAGGAGTAAGCCGATCTATTGCCGTTACAGATAATGGCAGATAACACCAAACATTACAGTGTATGTAAACTTTATCCATAAAAAGTAGTTTAACTGCAGTGCACGCTGAATTTTCACCCAGGAAGATCTAGTGCATCTGATTTAAGCAAAAATTCATTTATTTAAATTACAAAAATATCTTTTTTTTTTTTTTTTTTCTCCTCAAGGTTTTCAAATGGTGGATTTACCACTCCTTTCTGGGAGTGGTTCACACAATAGATAATTAAAGAATTGTTTTATTTTTCTTTTATTTTATTAATACTGAATAGCATATTCCAGCAGCATATTAAAAGCTCTTTAAGAAAAGACAAAATCCCCAAAATCTAAAAAGGAAAACCACAAGTTAATTATTGTTTTAAATAATTTTAGTTATAGATACAGAAGAAATTTAGACAGCAGTAAAATAATTTTGTCCTTCAGATCTGCCCTGTGCATTGTTCTGATTTCAACCATGTATTAAATAAACCACAAAAAACTAAGTATATATATATTTATAGATATAGATATATATATAAAAATAAACAGCAAAATGGTGAATGTATAAAAGGTATTAACACTCAAGACAGCTCTGGGTGGAAAGGGTTAAAAGTTCAAAACTTTCTCACCTTAGAGGTTTCCATACAATATGAAGAAAATACATTGTGAGGTTTGCTTTCACAGCATTGATGTGTGCAGAGTGGTTAAAAAAGTGAAACATGGGCACTTGTACAATGTTTTACAAAAAACATCAAAGAGAAATAACAAACAATAACAATTTCAGGCAACAAGACCACAGGATAGCAAGTTAACAAACTTTTTAACCTCTTTTTTCTTTAAATATTAGGGATTTATACAAAACACATAATAAAATACCCATGTTATCAAATTACTTCACACAAGAAACACACTGAAGCTCTAGGAAGAAAGTACCTTTGGAATTTGGCACTATAGTTTCACTGATTTTTTTTTTTTCTTTAAAAGAAAAACCGATCACATTTTGCTGAACACAAACACATCTAAATTGTTCACAATAAAAAAATGACATCAATGCGTCACAAGCCAACACAAACTTATTCTGGAATATTTTTTAGTTTTTCACATGAAATTCATTTTTTTAAGCAAACAACTTTTTTTTTGGTTTTTTTTTTGAATCTTGTTTTTGTTCTTGTTCTTCAAGTAAACCAATTTTAAACTTGTCTTTTATAAACATAGAACACTTAAGACCATAAGACTCATGATGAAACCACAACTTAATTCACAGAAGCACCAACGTAACACATTTTACAGTAACCTTTCTTCTGTACATTGAAACAGTATAAAATATAGGTAATTTCATGTGCATTAAACCATGGATTGTCTAACTGTGAGTCAGTTCAGCAAAAGGTGACACAAGTAGGTAGCATTTGCCCTAAAACAGGGTAAATATTTTCTTATACTAATCTACAAAAAGTGGTTCTATATATATACTTTAATGAGAAAGTGAGCCACCTAAAATGGCCTTATCAAAAAACTTTACACTGCCTGAAAAATGTAAAAACTATTACAGACCTCTAGAGACTTAAAATCAGACAGTTTTATTTCTCAAACTGTTTTGGAAGTAGTCTGTTAGAAACCAACATTCTGTGCCTCTGGACACATATTGCTATTGTCACCAGTGACCAGGCAGAATGCCAATCCCTGTATAATACTTTCAAGTCTGTTTTTTTTTTATTTTTTTTTTTACGAAATGAAAAACAAAACAGAACAAAAACCAAAGGAAAAATAAAAACAAAAAAAGGAAAGAAAGAAAAAACATTTTGCCACAGGTTGTTTTTAAATCCTATCATTAATTTATCTAATAATAAATTTCAGTCTTGCATGAATGCAGCAATGTTTTTTCACATTGACTTCCCAGAATTCATAGCTAGATGAGGTCACATGCAAATTTCAAAGGTCAAACTAGATCAAAGGTCAGTAGGAGAACCAAATATGATGTGAGGTCAGAAAGACATCAGAAACAATGACGGGACGATGAAACTTTTTTTTTTTTTTTTGAGACGCCACAGGGACATGCTAGGCAAACGATGGGCTAACGGGCATGGAGATGTCTAGGGAAAAAACAAGGAAGAGGAAAAAAGTTACACAGAATCTATGCAGCACAAACAAAATCACTTTTATGGGTGCAGGAGAAAACTAATGCAAATCTTTTATCAGTAGAGTCTATGAGCTGTTCTCATAATTTGCATTAACTTACAATACTTGTCAACAACAGCACAATGGAACCCCAAAAGAATCCATCTGAAAGGAGTCAGAGAGAATGGATTCGTCTTTGGGGAGAAAAGAGAGGAAAGAACCAGTTTCTACAAACGTAACATAAAGGTACGGGGAGGGGAGAAAAGGTCAGACAACTGAACTTTAAACTAGGTAATGGAAACTACGAACAAAATAACCAGACAAATACAAACAAGAGGATAAAAGCATGAACTGTAAAGGGTGTAGGGTTCAACAATGAAAAAGCGCCCATTCTTGGCACAATTACTCTAGAGACTACTTCAAAGGATCTAGCTAGCATAGAGAGCTGCTCTTTAGGTATCCAATAAGTTAACAATAGGCAATAAATAACTTCCATTATTTCTGAGGCAGTAAAAATTTTGTATAAAAATAGAAATGCTTTTTACAAATAAAATTTACAGGCCTGTGGCTTTCTTTTTTATTATTATTAAATTTATCTCTCAAGAAACATCAAGTATTGTCACTCATTTTATTTTATTTTTTTTATTTTAAACCCTGTAGCATTAGAAACAGATCTCTAAATCTTTTTTACATTAATCCTTTCCAAAAAAACAAGAACTTAAAAAAAAGTGAAATATAAAGACGACCAGTGTAAAATCAGACTAATATATAACAATACATCGTTTTGAACTGAGAAAAAAAAAATTAAATCTTCTCAAAAAACAAGTTGATGTAGTGGAAAGACTTGTTTCAATTTGTTGTTGCAAAATAAGTGCTTCAACTGGCGTGAGGCCATTTTCTTTAACCTATAAACTGCTGGTGCCACCCTGGTAAAATAGGATCCATCCATAGAAAACAACTTTTATTGTGTGCTAATGGCACCAGGGTTCACAGAGTTAAATTGCACATTTTTTTCGTGTGTGTGTGTGTTGCTTTGAATTTCAAGACATTTATTTTTTTAAAAAGGAGATAAATTATGCTGCAAAACAAAATACAGTAACACAACTCAGTAATTACTTGGCAAGGAAATGTGAGCCAAGTGTAATAAGGACGAGTAGGGAAATGGAAGTGGTAACTGTAAAAATAACTGTCTCTTGGTGAAGGTTGGCTATATGTTCTCTCTTAACCCCCCTGCAGAGGACAGGTTTGCTCATGGGACTTACCCTAAGAAAGCTAAAATAAGAGCAGTAAGCATCTGGGGTTAAGATCAGTAAGGTTTGCTGTCATTTTTGGAGCGTTTCAGCTGAACCTTCAAGCGTTTCATGCCAATCTGAAAGCCGTTCATAGCCTGGATAGCAGCTTGTGCAGAGACTGGATTGTCATAGCTAACAAAACCTAGGAGACACAGAATGGAGGTGGGAGAGAAAGCGAACTGTAGGTTAGAACAAATTCCAGAAGGCTTTTTGTTAGGATTTTATTACTATTTATTTGACACATTTACTTCTCTTTCAATTATTTCTTTGATCACACTTTATATCCCATTTCCTCTCTTTTCCTTTCACTTTGCCTTTATAATATTTCTTTCCTAGCTGGGATGCAGTTGGCCAGTTTTGGTGCAATGCAGTTTCCCAATCTGTTATTTATCTACCTACCTTAGAGACTGTAGATATTTATTACTGCAACATGTTTCACTGTAATATCTACATACCACCCAGTCTATTAGGAAGTACTATTAGCCCAGTCTGCAGACGTGAAGCTGAAAACAGAATGCCTGGTTACAGAAACAAAATCCAAACCTGGATGCCTGTATGCATTTGCACATCTGAATGTGAGTTCATGAGCATTGGTCCTGGGTGGCATTAAACAGTCATCTCCTCGGGCCCAGCCTAGGACAGTTGCAATATTAATATTTTGTATTTTTACAGCTTCTTCCAGTTCAAGATCTCAAGGTACATTAAATGTTAATTAATTCAGCCTCTTGGTCCCAAAAGGGGTGTGCAAGGATTGAAATTAAGCAACATCATAAAGACAATGGCAGGGCTTGATGAGAACTCCAGATCTTCTGCTCCTCAGTTGTGAGCACTAACTAGGGGGATAATGCTTGCTCGGGTAATTCAGAATGGCTGGCCTGGCTCAGCTTTCTTTTCCCCATGAGACTAAAAAAGCTCTGTTCATAATGGACTCAAATCTCCCTGATTCTGGAAGCTCAAAATTCATTTTCATATCTGGGCCTCCCACTTGTAATTGCAAAGCTTGCCTAACTGCTGCTCTGCCTCTGCTCTGGCTAATTATTACTGCATTCCAGCCTGCTATTATGCATTGGCTTTGAAATACTCCCTCTTCTTTCTACTTGAATTTGCCTTAACACACATCCCTTCACTCTGTTAAAGCATGGCTCTCATACACTTTTTTTTTTTTTTCCAGTACTGACACGGGAGCTTCTCAGCTGCTCTCTTCTGCCAGCTTTCTTCATTTGTGGTTAGTGCCTGCATCCTTTTCTGATTTTAGACCTCTTTTTACTGTCACTTTAACCTGCTCTTTTATGGCTCCTACTTACCTGGCACTGCTGCCCTTTCTTCTTCAGTGCCAGAATGATACACTTTCCCCATTGTAAAGAAAAGAACGCCTCTTAATAAGTCATTTGGTCCCTGTCTGCCCTTCCTCCTTCATAGATCTTCCCTCTGCTTCACCTCAAATCAACTTCACCAAACTATTTACTTAAGACTCTTCTCTGAAAATTCAGGTTTGCTTCTGCTCATTCCACTCAAAAAACACCTCTCCCTTAAATCTCTGTAGACCTTCCCCTGGCCAAAGCCAATATGCTTGATTCATGTTCTTCTGTGGTTGATTAGTCATCACCTCCTTAAGGGATAATAAATGTTCCTCCATACCTTCCTTGGTTTTAGTAACTTGTCACTTCCTCACTTTCTTCACTTGATCATTTCCTCTTAATATTATTGCCATATCCTGAGGAGCTTCACCACTCTCTTCCTTTCTTCCTTCCTTTCCCTTGCCTTCTTCTAGGAGATCTTATCTGTTCACATCACTCCCATCATTGTCTTAGCACTGCACTCCTCTGTCTACTTTCATCAGCTCACAGATCTCAGCCTCGTGCTCTAGAATTTCTTTGGGGATAGAAAAGAAATCTGCCATGAGCTGAAAGGCAGCTGTAGTACCTTCCAGGCAGATACTCCATAACCAAGGTGTGGCTACTCTTACCTACCTTGACAATTCAGTATTTTCCTCTATACCCTTCCTGACCTCACGTTGCCCTCTTACGTGCATTCAGAATGGTCTTTGGCTTTGAAATTCTCATTATCTTAGTTCCTTTTTATCTTAGCTAGTCTTAGTAACTTGAAAGTTAAGCAACTGATCTAAGCTAGTCATCAGGAGGCATCAGGTGAATGAAAAGAAACAAGTACACCCAGAGGTGGCTTTTCTGCACACCATTCATGCTGTGAACTGAGACACTCCCCTGTTGACAGAGGAACAATAAGCTCAGGCTGTGTTTACCTTTCAGCGGGATGTAATAAGTCACTTCATTCTATGTCTCTTTAATACTTTCCCCCACTCAGCCACAAATTCAAACATACATCCTCTGCGCTGCGTCAGTGGAATCAGCCTTTATCATTCAATTGTTATTCTGATTCACAATTTGTCCCTATACACAGAATGCTATATCTACATTAGCCTGTTACACTTTCATCTTGTCCCTTATCAAAAACCTTCACTTCTAAAGCTTGTGGAGGAATCTAGCATTCTCTCCCTTTATTTATCTGTTTCTGATTGCATCCATTCATCATTTTTTTTTTGTCTGAAATTTAAACTGCAGGTTACACGGGGATGATGTTTCTTATCAATTTTCAAAGCACCTGTCATGATGATTCTGATTTTTGTTTTTAATCTCTTGGTACCTCTGTAACCAGGATAAATATTTTTAATCATTTGAGTAGCAATTTTGCTGTGTGGCAGACTGCATTTACGCGTGGATGTCATTGCATCCCCTCTCCCCTGCCTTACTTTTACATTTTCTCATTTCTGTTATTGTAAGGTTTATGAAAGGAGAGAGAGAAGCCTGGAGAGTGAAACCTTTTGTCTGCAGAATCAACTAGAGCTCATGAGAGCTCATGGAAGAGTATTACCAGGGGTAGATGGACTGTCCTGTCATCCTCATCACTATTTAATCTCTTGAGCATTCATCTGAGCTGGACAAGAAAGCAAATAATACCAAAGCTCATTTTCTGCAAAGAAAAGTAATTTTTCATTTTGAGAAGCAGCGTTACATAAAAGCTTATCATTGTGTATCACTACCCTGAGATTCACTTGGAAAGTACCTTTCCTTTCCAATTCTGCCAATGGACAGCGTTGGACAATCTTTTCACCTTTCTAATGTTGTCTGTCTTCATCTGCAATTTGACTTTAAAAAAAGCCCAAACCATGCCAGCCAGAATCAAACCCAAAATGCACTATGAGCAATGATCATTAACAATGCCACTGAGAAATAGGTAATTCAGATGCACTATTGTCCCAGTTTTTGGGTAGGGATACAGAGAAAAAGAAAAAAAGAAAAAAGCTTTTTAAAATACAGATTTGGGGCTGAAACAACAAATAGATGATTCTTGCTAATAAAGCTGGGACAATACATACAGAGACACAGTACGTTAAACTAGCAGGATTAGCTCTGGCTTTTCCTATGATTAACAGCACCACAAAGGTAGTCACCTACTGAATCAGAAAATCTCAACTTCCTCTGCCAGTGCAGTACTTTTTGTTTTTAAAGCAGAACTCTCTCACTGGTGGCAGAATATCTGGAGAGGAAGAATGAAAAATTGCAATGTTAGTGAAACCTGACTAATGCCAAAAAGACAGAGGACTGCTCCATCCATTGGGTGTTGACCCCTCTGTTTTCCCTCAAACAAGATAGCCTCGGTTCATCATTCTAAGTTAGGTAGTTGTATCCCATAAATTCAGACAAATGTGTAGGTAGGTAATCAAACAGTAAAAGGAAACTCACAAAAAGCAAGTGTGGGAAGCAAGTTGATGAATTGAGCTGCCTGCTCAAACTAATCTACATTTTTTCATTAGTGATCACAATTGCTGCATTTCGATTAACACAGCTTGATTTGACATTTCATCAAGATTCGTGGAGACCTCAACAATGATTTTGTCACCCCAACATACTAACTGAACCGGCTCCAGATCAATAGGGAGTCCTTTCCAATTTCGCTTTTCAAATTTGCTACAGCCTCAGGGACTGTTTTAACCCATTGCAGAAATATTCTGGACTGTATTAGCCTACATATGAACAGTTTTTTGTAAATCTTAAATAGGGACTAAAAAAACATGGGAAAATGCAGAAAGAATGTTGCACCATTTCTCTGAAGTGAATTTACTTTCCAGGTGTACTAAGGGCTTGTCTTTAGGTGAAAAACAGTCAGATTGTGCTATGACTTAAATTCCAGTGCAGTAGGTTTTTCTGAGTAGCTTGATAAACTCTGCTCTTGTTTGGGTACTGTGTGTTTAGATAAATTCATCTCCTTTCAAAATTGCTTAAAGCTCAATAGCTGCTCCTGAATGGCCCTAGTGTAGACAAAAACTGACAGATATACACTTCAATAAAACCTGGATTTATAAAAAAGTCATGATATGCAAGCTAAGAAACATGTATTATGGTTAATGGGGAAAGCTGAAATTAAGGGATGGTGCTGTGCAAAGAACAACATTGTGAGTACAAAGCTTTTGGAACTAAAGTTTTTGAAACCAGTCTTGACTGGTTACTAGTTTGTCATACACACAGCTGTCTTTCTATGCTCTGGGAAAAAGCTGCCATTTTTCTGGAAGCTTCAGTATTTTGGGTCAAACCTTAACAAACTTTTCTTTAAGAGATTCTGTCCTCCTCACAGACCCTCCTCATGCCTTGCATTAAGACCACAGTTATTAGACCGATGATCTAACAGATCACCACTCGCTAAAATTGTTTTCCACTCTAGCGAGTCACTGAACTGGTGTACCTAAGTCAACCAAAGAACATCAGCCTACTCAACTGACCTTAGAACTTGTTTTATACCAACCAACACATCACCTTCTCCTTTGTTGCAATCTAGTTTTCTGGCAGCTCAAAGCATTCCCTGGGAAACTTAACACTGATCAGTTGATGCTGCCTTCATCCCTGCTCTAAGGTAAGGGGAGCTGCTACCTTTCCTAATGCATCGGAGCCTGCTTGCAGCAGCTATAGCTGCATATCTAGACATCAACTGTCTGTAAAGTGTTCTGAACTACATGTACACGCCATTCAAGCACTAATTGCACAATCTTGTACTTAATTCAGAAGAAAGAAATTCCTGTAATGTAGAAGTAATGGGTTAAACATAGAGCATTCTTAAGTGGCTCAGCTATACAATAGAGAATAATTAGTTATCCATAATAAGGCAGCTTAATAGTATACTAAATGACATTCCCCCACATAGGGTGTAATTAGTTTCATGTACTTGACACATTCATGCAAGATGTCAGACTGGAAGATTATTATTGTTTTTCACATCCAATTTTTAGTTAGAACCAGTTTGCCTGTGCATCTCTCCACTCGCTTGAGGATTAAAAGTCCATTATTTGGGAATGAGATTCCAGTATGACATTTCTCACACTGCTGTTAATTTTCTTTCCTGAGCCCTTTTCACTGCAGTGCATGTGGTTTTTACTATTTAATTTATTAAATTTGACATACCAAAGCACTTGCTCAGATTGGTCTGTTTGTCAATGAAGACTTTAGCAGAGATAACATTTCCAAAAGGCATGAACATCTGCAGAATGTCCTGGTCTCCAAACTCCTGGGGGAGGTGGTAAATAAAGAGGTTTGCCCCTTCTGGACCTTTAGAAAAACAAACAAACAAAAAAGTATGAAAATAGCTATTACAAGAGCTACATTTAATCTATTTTCCCATAATACTTACTGAAGGTGATGGTCAGAAAGCATTTCACTTTCTAACGTTGAAGGAAGAAAAGTAAGTGGATCATCAAAGGAACAGAGCTGAAATGCAGCTCTTTAGAGCATCCTATCTCACAAAGTGTTCACCTGATTCCCCTGCTACAAAAGAAGTTAAACTGCAGACTCTTTCTTCAATTTACACAAGTGTCTTTCAGTATAATTAGGGTTAGGAAAGCAGGTACACAATGTATTACTCTTTCACAATACTCCAAGATCTGCACAAAGAGCCTCAGACACCCACATGGGTGTTGATTTAATTCTAGTTGCAGAAACTTACGGAAATGCAGTGAGCTGAGCTCGGATTTGAGCATCACAGATTTAAACTAAAAGAGAAGGAAGTTGGGGATGGGAACAGAAAGAGTAAGGCAAAGCAAACCTTTTGACTTGGAAATTGGGAAGTCAGAGAGAGAAAGATACTAAGAACTAAATTTGTAGGGACTCATTTCAGAATGCTTGCCTTTTTTTTTTTTTTTAAAGTATTGGTTCCCCAGAGAAAGCTCTATCTCCTGGAAGAAACTTTGTAAAATAATTGTTTTTAAAAAGTTTGAAATAAAGTTGTGAAGTTGAGAATAAAGTGGCTTTGGACAAACTGAGTTTGAAAAGAAAGGTACAAGCTTGAAGGTGCTTTGGATATTTTTCTTATAGCCTAAATCAGAGATATGCATTATCAGTGCTATTTGTTCAAACATTCCCCCTAGCAACAATAGTGTCATTTTTTATTTAATCTCAGATCAATTTTTCTTTTATAGTAACATACTGAGAATGAGCCACGAGTGTGACCTATGATGGAATCAAGATGTGGCCTTCCCACACAGACACGGAGAGCACAAGTAGTACAAAGAGAACAAACATTTCGGATATAGACACATGTAGAGCAACCTGCTTAAATATTCTCTTGCTTAGTGGAACCTATGTGCATCTCAGATGTGATGTCTGTGGTGTTCAGGATTGGAGATGAAAGCACACACCAAATTTATGGAGTATCTTCTACAACAGAGTCCTGAAAGCTCACCTCTTATAACAGAAGAACCAGCCCTCTCTCAGCCTATTGTTTCCATAAAACAATAGTTTTTTAAATAGTAAGCAAAATTTATTTAACCATAGATTACAGCATATGCATAAGGCAGTTCACTGTGCTTCAGCATTTAGTATTGGTATAGTAATTTGCTTTGGTACTATGTTATCCTCGCCCACCCCAGACTCTTCACCATGCCATCAGGAATCATGTCAAGAAACAAGACATAGTTGTCAGTATTGAAAGATAGAATTTACTCTAACTTAACCCCTTACTAACAGAAACAAGACATATAACAAAACAGACTGTTTTTAAAAAGAGGCTGTCAATTCAAAAAATAAAAGACAAGCCTACACTTGATAGGAATGCTCATAAACTGAAAAAAAAAGAAAAATCAAGCTTCCCTTCACTATCTTAGAATGACACCAGATAAACAATTTATTTCTGGTGTCAAACAGTCTATTGTCACAGACTGAAATGAGTGGCATGAAAGACAAAAGCAGAGAACAACAAAATTTGAAAAAAAGAGTTGATTAAAAAAAACAATTTTCATTTAATATAATCCAAGCTTTTAGAAGTAAATGAAGCAACAAATTTAGAGAAAATATACATGTTAACTCCACAGTGTCCCTATATAATAGCTAGCTGTGGGAATGCCAAATCTGTCTTCCTAGGAAACACCACATCCCATAACAGTGCAAGATACTGTATTAAAAGAGGGTAAAAATCTTTCTCTTGAGGATATTACACAAGGTTTATTTCCAAAGCTTATCTCTGGCGAGAGCAGTAGTAGGAGCATAGATACAATCTTACAAAGCATGCAATATTTTCCTGTCCTTCTAGAAGTACCTGGAATTTAGGACGAGAGAAGGGAAAACAATGAAAACAGAAACAAAATCCCAAAATGCATGAGTACAGGGGAATGGAAGAGGGAAAAAGGGTAACCTCATTTTACTAAAGATTAAGTAATTAGTATTCATTTATTCTTGGCAGTAACTTCCTGAGGTTTGTTTTGCTCTATTGGTGCGGGGAGAGGGGCAATCGTTCCTTTAGTTGCATCCCTGCAAAGTCCAGAATTAAGCAAAGACCTACTCAAAGCAAAGTCGGATCTTGTCATTGACTCAAAAAACGTAAACCTAATCAGATTAACTCCATTATCACAGAAAATGGAAACCAGCAGAGAGTGTGAGAGAGGGTCACCCATAAAGGGATGAATTTTGCTACTGATGCCTTTTTGCGCAGCAGTGCTTTTATATCACAAAGAACAGTCAGTAAGGTATGGCTGGAAGGAGCGATGGTAAAAAAAAAAACTGAATTACAGCAGAGATTGAAAAAAGAAAAAATACTAATCAGGGCAGGAGAAAATGTAAACATCAAAGATGAGGCTGCTTGAGGTCCTTTTAGCCTCTGTGAAGAAATAAACCCAAGAAATGGCTGTGGGAATGCCAGATTTGTCTTAGAATCACAGAACCACAGAATGATAAGATGGCTTGGGTTGAAAGGGACCTTAAAGATCATCTAGCTCCAACTCTCTGCTGTGCGCTGGTTGTCACCCACCAGATCAGGCTGCTCAGGGCCCCATCCAACCTGGCCTCGAACACCTACAGGGATGGGACATCCACAACTTCTCTGGGCAACATGTGCCAGTGCCCCACCACCCTCTGAATAAAGAATTTCTTCCTTATATCTAATCTAAATCTCCCCTTTCTTAGTTTAAAACTATTCCCCACATCCTATCACAATCAGACAGCGTAGAAAGTCAGTCTCCCTCCTGTTTATAAGCTCTCTGGAAGGCCATAATGAGGTCACCCCTGAGCCTTTTCTTCTCCGGGCTGTACAAGACCAGCTTCCTCAGCCTGCATTTGTAGGAGAGGTGCTCCAGTCCCTTGATCATCCTTGTGGTCTCCTATGGACCTGCTCTAACAGCTCCCTATCTTTCCCGTGCAGGGGTCTCCAGGCCTGGATGCAGTACCCTAGATGGGGCCTCAGGAGGGCAGAGCAGAGGGGGACAATCCCCTCCCTCTCCCTGCTGGGCCACCCCTCTTTTGATGCAGCCCAGGATTCAGCTGGCCTTCTGTATCTTTCTAGGAAACCCCACATGGTTGGCTGAGCGCGGCTTCTCCTGAAATGGGCAGATGCTTACCTTCCTTCTGGCTGCCCGCGGCGCTTTGCTGCTGCAACAAGCTCTGGCTGTACAAGGTGGGCAGCGCGGCGGCAGCGTACTGCTGGATTCCTGAGTAGGCCTGGGTGAGCGCGTCCATCGTGCCGGCCGTACCGTTCGTCAAGCCTGTTGCGCCGAGTCCTCCGTTCAGGGCCGCCATACCTGAGAGCATTTGAGCAACTTTACAAAAAACCCAACAATAGAGAAAAGAAATTGCACTTGTTCATTAGTGCTTTCCGAAAGTCATTGGTATTATATTGACACTGACAACGACGGCAGTGCATGCAGCTCGGCACGGCACCAAATGGGACTGAAAACAAAGAAACACGACTTCGGCATCAGGTTCACTTCAGCACAATGGTTGCACAGTCAAACGGACTTGCATGCAGCCTGCTACTGGCAAGTACTACAGCTCGGTGCTCCCAAAACCCTCTCTGCCCATTGACCTCAACCTTTGTGCTTCTGCTGGGGGTATCCAAGGCTGGGAGAGCAGGACCCACTTGACCTCCACCTTTGCAAGGTGGCCACTTGGGAAGAAGTGTTCTGTGAGAAAACCTACTCTCTCTGACCAGGTTTTTATCAACAGGATGTGACCACACTGTATCAAGGATGTTTTGCTCATGCAGAGTTAGCAGAGAATCCTGCATTCACAGCATTTTGAAACAACCCTCCTCACAGCTATGGGCTTTGTCTCCTGGGTTTGTGGTAGCAAGGTGGACAGTGATGCTGTGTGCTTCCATCGTCCTTCTCCAGCTACTCCTGTGAGGGCAGAATGGATGAATAGCAGCACATCTGGAGTGACTGCAAGTGCTTCATCCAAACCAGGCATCTTTCACAAATCTTTCACAGAAGACACAAAAGTGATTCTAGCAAAGTGTTTCCTTACTCCTCACTGAAAGCAGAGACACTTAATTTTTTTCTTTAATGCAATTCCACATCCTGATAAATAACAGATTAATTTGACTGGGATGACTGCCAAGGAGGAAATTTCAGACTGGGTTGCTAGCTGTGCACAAAATGGCATCCTTCATCCATGCAAACAGCATGGTCTGCAAAAGAACTTTTACAAACTCCTGGACTACAGTCTCTTTTCATTACTTCTATGCCTTCCTGTGGCTCTTAAATGAGCCACAACAAAGCGAACAATGTTAACATTTATATTTCCAGAAATTCCAGAAAAAGTGAATTTTTCCTGTTGGAGTCTCTTTGGCAGTCAAATGGGCAGCAGGATTCAAAAACCTTCTCATTCCCACACCTCTAGCTAATGTCAGAGTAAGTTCTGAGAAGGTCTGAGAGGCCACCTTTTGTGTACGACTATCTACCTTGTGCTCCCCATTTTCCAGGCAAACAGCTCACAAACAAATTATTAGGGCTTTATCAGGCCCCTTGAGGCACAGTAAATCAGTCACTAGAAAAGTGAGGCATCTGTAACCACCAGCGACCATTTCTTACACATTGACCGTGGAGTTTCAGTTGGCAAAATGATGGGTGAAGAGGTGACTGGTGGAGTTGTACCAAGACCCAAAAGCTAGGAATATTGGAGAGACAGAGAGGGCTTAATTTCGGAGCAATAATAAAGAGGTTAAATGTAAACTGGAGAAAAGTGAGGAAATTAAGTAGAGGACACTTTATAGTGAACGAACAATGAAATCTGTTAGATTAGGAATCAATCTCCTTCAAGGAAAGTAGTATAAACCTTCTCACATGAGTCATTTGGAGATAGAAGAAATATGGGAGAGAATTATCCTGCATTGACAGAGGGGGATAAAGATGCTGACCTATTAGTTTTCTTCCATCTTTTATGTAGATTCAGAAAGTGTATTCCTGTGAGTCTCTGATAATCAGGACAATTGCTCAAGTGGCACCTTTCTGGCTCCACCAGAGTCTGTGCCAATTAAGAGAATTGTACTGCATAAATTATACCTTTTGATATTACTATAATTTGTGTGACTAAACACTTGACAGAGATGTGATATTCTTAGCCTTTGCTTAATAAAATGTCTTGCACCTAGAAGATTTCTCTTTCCCCTCCACTCCACTTCAGAACGTTGCTGTATCCTGATAGGAGATACTGGCTGCCTCTACTCGGAATAAAAACCTCTGCCAGAACAGGGCCAGCTATTTCTTGTATAACGGTTCCAGATGTAAAACAAGACCTGCACACTAATATTGTTTGTGAAACCTCTTATATCTAAAAGACAGGATATTTTGAAAATGAAGATTCAAACCTAACACTGGTGATAAAGCAGTGATTTGGTACTGAGCCTGACTTCAACTTACTGTGATGTTTCTGTACTTAGATTTGTGTCATTGCTTGCATGTGTACACACAGCACCAATTGAAGTCAGGGCTTTTGATAAAACAACTTGTCTCTCTCCCTTTATTATAGTGTTGAAATAACTTGATAATAGAGGGAGCATTAGGATAACGCGTTATCTTCTGTGAGTCATCAGCCTATTAGATAAACATGCTTTGTGTTGCTGTGGGCAGCATCCTCCCCCTTCTTTCACCTAGAATCAATAGCCCCTTCCCACAAAATGGTTTCAGATCAGCCAACAGATAGCACCTGCTCAGCACACTGCTTCTGGGAAGGGCACTGTTACCGCTACCACAGTCTAAATATGCTTCCCTCCTGAGCAAAGCAGATCTGCAGAAAGGTCTCAAAATTTTTTCTCTTCTCCCTTTTCACATTTTTATGAAATCTTCAAGGTCCAGCTGCAGTTACACATCTTTGCCATCTCTGTATTATCTCTGCCAACGCACCTCAGTCTGATATTGAACTCTAGTCTTTTTCTCACTTCTGTGAAATAATCATTTGGAGTCTTTCATCCATAGCCTTCATCTTTTCTGAGATATATAATACAGAAATGACAATGCTTGGCAAGTCCAAAGGTCTCTCAAAGTTTCTTCCAAGCACCTTCAAATTTGTCATGAATAGTTTTATCTCCATTTTACAGATGTGAATATGTGGACAGAAAGGCTAAGTAAATGCCTTGGGTTCACATGCAAATATTGTGTCATAGCTGTCCAATATCCTGAACCTATGGTTTTCTTTCTTAATTGCAAATAATTTCTTCCTCTATTTTTAATCATTTCCCTCATTATTCGTAATTCTTTTTGTTAGTTACATTATTTAAATTTACCTGCCCCAAAGGCGACAACCTAAGGTTTTGTCATTTAAGGTTTTGGATGCTTCAAGCACAACTGAAGATAAATGGGTGAATCCCCAAATGTATGAGGGATGCTCTGAAAGTAATGCCTCCTATTTTTTATTATGTTGGCCCATGATGTCAGAGGTGGATGTTGGCGGTATGATAGCAGAAGTTGAACCTTCCTGCCAATATTCTGTTCCATTTTGTTGCAGTGTGACAGATGGCAGCAGAGGGGCAGTCTGACAGAATGGCATCTGACATGGAAGTGTGGATGAAGCAAAGGTGTGGAATTGAATTCATCCATGTGGAAAAAATGGCACCCACTGACATTCATCAAAGCTTGCTGGATGTTGATGGAGACCAAACAGAGGATGTGAGCACAAGGAGGCAGTGGTGGTGTGTTTCAGCAGTGGCAACAGCGATGTGAAAGACAAGCCACGTTCCAGAGGGCCAAGACAGCTGTCACACCATGAAATGAAGTGTCTTGATCAGCTCATCCATGCGAATTGGCTAATGGTGGTGACTACATTGAAAAATACCGTTTTGTAGCTGAGCATTTGCTCTATCAAATAGTGTTATTGTGCTCGCTGTATCTGTTGTAGTTTCCATGGAAATAAATAGGAGGCATTCCTTTTGGAGCGACCTACGAATGTACACTGTTGCTGAACCCTTGGAGACAGCCGACTTACCGTATTCTCCTTCTTTTAATTTTAAGGCCTTCAGAAATGTTTCTACAATGCTCCTCTCTACAATGAGAGCACTACCAGTTTCCAGAGCCCAGTCTGTTTTTCCCTGACCCAGCCAGGATCCAGAAAGCAGACTCAGTCTCCTTGTGAGCTCAGCCTGGAAGACACTCTCCCTGTAAATCTTACACGCATGGACATGGTTTCAATAGAAGAATATCCCCTCCAAAACATCTGTGTAAATCAGTACCCAAGACCAGTGCCACCTACTGATTCATTTTGGGGTTATGCTCAGCTTGACTGGTGCTTTGGTCATTCTTGTTAATTCCCCATCTGGAAGCATATCACTCAACTCCTGCTTTTCTGCACAATTATTTCAGGAATCTTCATGACAAAACAATGCTTGTCTGTGACCACAATGTACTGTGAAACATCAGACCCATTGAGCTTCAGGTTTATTGAAGACAGAGTGAACAACTGGATCAGAAATGGTTACTAGGAAAAGCACTTACTCATAATTAAAATAGACAGGGGAGATTGCTAGCATTGGAACAATGCTTTGCTATCATTAGCATCACAAGCAACTGAAATTGATAATCAGTGTCCTCCTCCTGAGAGGAACAGGTGCCACAACACAGCGTTATGAGGAAGCAGTTTCTCCTCTTCATATCTCTCTCATATATGGATATACTTATGTATTTAAATACACAGACTTCTCCACATACATTTTGTAAGTATGTGTGCTATAAACAGAGACATTCTAGGCATGTACACACTCTGTGTCCATAAAAACATTCATGAAAAAGATTTGGGACTGAAGCCATTGTTGGTGTGAGTCCATGGAAGCAATGGTGGCTTATAACAAGCTGAAATTTCATACCAAGTTGTGAATACGTCATTAATACTTCAAATGGCACATGCAGGTAAATTTGCACACACAACACCTGAAAATACTTGTTGAGAAAATGTAAACTCTTAGCTTGCAGCCTCGCAATAAATGTTAAAAGGAGCACAACAGGATTCCCATGCAAAGTCAAGATCTCATAGGTGATTCATTCCTGCTCAGTGTTGATGACGGGAATGTTATCTTGGAGTGCTTCGGTGTGCCTGGCTTCTTAGTAATTGTGGGAGGGAAGCAGTGGGATGCTGTATGCTGCTCTTGATATTGTGACCTCTTACAAACGATGTAAAGCACAATGGCTGTTTATCAGGGAAAGGACATTTAATGTTTTCTTACTTATGACACTATAGCTCTCTTATTCAGAGAGCTCATAAGAGGAGATAAGTTAGCTTTTTGTGCATGCTATTCTCAGTGGCTTGCTTTAATAATAAGTTAGAATAAGAAAGGAAACTAATATTGGCCATTTTGGGAGCTAATATACATACTTTTCTTAAATTGTTCTTATTTAGTACAAGGGTGATTGTTTATGTGAAATATGCATGTCCTTGCCAGAAGCAAGACCTGTTTTACACAAGGCCCCATGCAATCACTCATCATCGCTACATGGACAGCCATTAGCCCCCTTCCTTCCCAGCTCCCAACAATGACAACCAGAGATCACAGAACAAAAGGATTGGGTGAGCAGCCAAATAACAGTGACAAAAAGGACATCATGCAGAGCATCAGAGTGAGCAAGTGATACTGAGGAGGACATCCATTCCTGGGGGTACACTATGATGGGTCATGGACTGGCAATGACTAAGTAGTATCCTTGCATTGCTGAAGGAAATGCAAGGAACAACAACAGCTAAAAAAAAGGGAGGGGGGGAAATGCAGCTGAACCAATCTCTTCCATTTCAGGCAAAGGTGAAGTCATCATAACAGACACAATAAAAAAAAAAAGGAATTCTTCAGGAAAAACCTGACCAAGGCTGAGAAAAAGGAATAATGTTCTAACAGCTACCATGATCTACTTAGCTGGGGATGTCAGGGTTTCAGATGCCATAGGATAGACGCCCGTGCTCTGGTATTACAGCTGACTGACTGCACCATTCTTTTATACTTGCAAATTAAAAGCCAAAGACTTGCCTTCATTTTAAAAGCAAGTATGCTGCTCTCAAGTCAATTTGATAATTTCTCCAGACCTTTTAAAAGAATGGCCTCTGTGGTAAGCATGCCTCGCTTAGCATGATGTTTCTGAATAAGGTTTCGTGTATTCATGTGATATACTTGTTTTCAGACTCCCAAAATGAAGAAGGAGCCTCTCCTGTAACCTAGATAACCAGAACCCCTGGTAAAATTTCTTTTACCTTTCATTTGTCTTGCAAGAAAATGGATCTTTTTGCAGGGTACCCAAAAGACTTCACTTTGCAGAGTAAATTATAGGAAACGTAAAGACTTCAGAACTGTATATGTAACATGAATGGAACTAGATCAGCTTGACCCCCTGATTGTGCATATAGATTAAAAATAATTGTATCATCACTTTACAATTGGCAGTTTTTGTGGCATGATTATTGGGAAAGGCTGTCCACCACAGCAATAAATACTCACTGTTTACGGTACCTGCTAGTGCATTAATATTATTCAGTCCAACAGTGGCTCCAGCCAGTCCTTGGAGAGTACCCAAAGAAGTCAAAGAATTCATGGCTGCACCAGCTGTGGAATTAGCAGTTGATGCAGCCACTAAAAGGAAAAAAAAACACAAAGGCAAAATTAAGGCCATGTTTTGGTTATGGTAGTTGATCACAAAACAACTTACAACAACTTCAAGTGCAACAATGAGGCTACTTGCAAGGAAGAAAGAAAAAATACCAGACAAATAGACCAATCTTCCTCAAAATATTACTACTTTGACTGTTCATGGAAAGTATTGATGAGCCTTGAAAAGACTGGATCATAAAATTTAGCACTGTGCAATTTGCAAACAGAATACAGAAACATTGAGATCAGTCACTTTTTCAAAAGTTTGTCAGTGTAGCATTCCAGGGTGATCAGCTAACCAGCTGAGATATTGCCACTCTTTAAACACTATCATTGAAAAAATAGAATTACTCATAGTAATTTTGTCATACAACAGATTTTTGTTGCAGGCCCTTCAAGTGAAATTTGATATATTCTGTGAGACACTACTCTCCTGTTATGCCTACAGGGCACTATATGAACACTATTTGAAGGACTGAAGTTTCCAAAAAGAATTACAGGCCAAACACAAAATGTAAGTACTTATTGCAAGCTTTTAATCTGGTCTATGTATGCAACTAGTCATGAATATGCACTCCATAAATGATATCGTATGCATCTACAAAAGGTCTGCCAGAGGGAGAGCTGAGGCTCAGTTAGATAAAAGGTCTTTGCTGCTATGCTGTCAAGGGAATGCTGAAGGTGGGAGAGAAATGAATCCTTCTAAACTCTACGCTTAGGAAGCTGTCATAGGAAATAAGGTACCTTAAAAATTTAGGATAGGTTGGATGAACTAGAAAAGTGTATTTCACTTGCAGAAGGGCCTTGAATAGCCAATGAGGATTAAAAACTTGACTTACAGACAGGTAAAGTTATACCAGATAAATCACACTTAGAAAAGCTGCAGAAGCAATTAGGTTTTTAGCTTGTCTCCAGAGCCCTATTTTAGTACATCAATCATAAAGAATTTTTTTTCTTTAAAAATTGCTCTATCTTCTGAAAAGTCAACATTCAAAGTCAGTGTTTTGTTGATTTACTGGAGTCACATCATGTCTACATTATGTTTTTTTGCTCCTACCAACTACTTAGCCATGAAATGGTTAAGATCATTTCTATCTTGATATTCCTTTGGGCTGTTGAACACATCAGATAACCCAGTGAACCCACAAAAAAGTGAAATTCCTACAGTTTGCAGCATCCAGGAAGGAGAAATTAGCTGAGGCTGATTTTTCAAACTCTGTGGGTAAACTTCAAAGGCCTAATCTACAAAGAACCCAAGACCCACAAAAGACACGTCTGCCCGCTCAGTGGGCCTGTAAGTCCAAAGGACTTTCTTAATGTGAGTGAGGAGAGATTCCCAGACTGGAGCACTCCTTGTCCCTAATTCCACCAAATCTGCAGTGTTAACTTGAATAATTTTATACATTGCAGATAGAGGCAGCTTGGTTGTTCAATCTCTCTCTGCAAAGCAATAAGCCAACAATGTCTTTGATTAAAAAAAACCATAATCCAAGAAACAAGTGAAAAAACCCTTTTGTCAGATAATGTGAACACCAGCAGAGAAGAGAGAGAAAAAATCAAAGTGAATGAATGTCAGTGAATTCCCTGTGACCAACACAGCTTTGTATTTCTGTTCATGTTCATTAGCAGATCATTTAAATGAAGCAAATAAACTTCAAATCTGAAGGATCTGACTGGTTATGACTGGGCTGAATTCCATCCATTTCCATTTCAGAGGATTATATTACCCTTTTCTCTTGTGGAAACACATATATTTAAGAAATGAGAGAAATGAGGGCTAGCAAATTGTTTGCCTGAAAATTACATTAAAGCTCTTGGGGGCAAATAACTCCTGTGAGTGAGAGCCATACGCTTACGGATTGTCAACACATCTGTTGGATAAGGCAGAAAAATTTGATTAAATCCTTCCCTCTTGCACAGCCCACAGAACACATCGTGGTGGCTCTTATCATAGTCTCACTGCTCAAACATGTGCTCGGGGATGGCCAATATTCGGGGCAAACATCTCTTTTTTTCTGTTATTCTTTTCAAGTTCCTCTATTTCATCAGACAAACACAGAGCAGGTGCCTCAGTGATTCTCCCATTTGAAGTTGCAGTGCAGATTATCTAGCTTGCCTAAATAATGACTTGGCACATAATCAATGTAAAATACTAGTTGGAGCACTGAAGAACCTCAGAAATCAGCATTTTGTTGTTGTGGCTATTTCATCTGCTTAGCAGCTATCTGTCTCACAGATCCACTGGGACAATGTTTTTTCCTCTTTGGCTTATTATTTCTTTGAGGAAAAAGAAATGGAACAAATTGTGTGGTTTCCATTATCTTATTGAACATGGGCTTAACAGAAATGAAAAGAGGTCCCTTCATTAGGGCACCTGTAAGCGATGGATCTAGCAACTTGCTGGATGAGATATCCTGAGAGACTCCACATCTTCTCCTCTTTTACTGCATCCTGTGCATATGAAATGAAGACAGTGATGAGCTAAAACATTATTATGAAGGGGACCAAGACTTATAAAGAGCTGAAAATCTGTCACAAAATGCTACATAAAATCAGTAGCTGAAGCAGTGGTATTTCTTGTCCTCAAAAAACTTACAGGGAGATGAAACAAAGTCTTCAAGACTTTGAAAGTCTTACAAGCTACATGTGGAAACTTAGGCCAGCTGAAAGTTTTTACCTTATGAACTCCCAGAATATGGTGAAATTCTTCTAAAGACAAGGACTATGCCTTTCCTGTCCTTTTCCCCTTTCTAGTTTCTTTCAACTAAAAAATAGTAACATCTACTGAACCAAAGGGAAAAAAAAAAAAAGAAAAATCATTTGCCTTGTGGTAACGGTAGATGACTGCACTACTTTAGAGGAACCTGTATATTTCTCTCATGTCAGCAAAGCTCTTGGGCTCTACAGCTGCTCAGGGTAATGGCAAAGAAAGTATAATGCACTGTCGGAACAGTGTTATTCTGTATTTATGGCTTTTAGCTGTTCACATGACAAAAATAGATTGGATACCTACAGAATTTATAAATTCATTTTTACTTGGTTCCCCTGCCACCATGTAAATTAAAACATTTCACAACTCTCTACATCCTTGACACCAGCACATAGCTGTTTGGAATCGAATCACTTCATAGTGGTGCTTAATAAACAGCAAGCATCTCTCTCCAGATACACAGACAGATTAATGTAAGGAGCTGTAATGCTGCCAGGAGTCACCCTCTTTGTGCTATTGGTGCACTGATATGAAGTGCAACAGTGAGGAAAATCAAACCACAAAAAATGAGCAAATGACTTAGGCTTCTGGAGTCACTCCGTATGGTACACCTTGTATCCACAACATTTGGTGAATTATTTTTCTCTTTGTACTGTGAATTTTATAATTGCCTCCCTAAAACCTATATATGGCAGGGTTATGTTCCCAGGGCAGCACTGAGTGAGTTAGCTGATACTGAAGCTAGGGGGAGAGATTCAGGCAGAGTGGAGCTCCAGCCTGATGAACACTGGCTGCATATACAACAGCCAGAGAAGAACAGAGCTGCTTTTTATCTGCTGCACCTACCACTCCCTAGCAATTTTAAGCCCTGGATAAACATCTGAACATGACAGATAAGATTTTTACTGCTCAAAGGAACTTTTTCCTCTCCAACGTCAGTCACTGGAATAAGCTGACAGCTTTCTCAAAGAGACTGTTGCTCAATCAGAGAAGTATTGGCCCTAGTGAAGGAGTGATGAGGTTGAATCCTTTGGCCCTTGTTGCAAGAGTTCAGGCAAGATACTCACTTCAGTTCCCACTAACTTCAAAAATCTATTAATATGTGCAAATAATATCACAGTATTGGAAAAAGAGGTCAGTGATGACTTGTAAGAATAAGGAATTGTTCTGTGACCTGTAGAAAAATCTGCTCTATTTCCTGCAGTTATGCTGTGTGTTGGTCACCTGTTGCCTTCTCCATCTATGACATATACAGAGACTTTACAGAATGCCTTCTTCAGCCATGAAAGGTAAGGTTAAAAATGTGTATTTTACTATTAGAGGCTAAGTTCTTGACTGACCCCTCTGTTGCCACATTTCTGTGTCAGTCTCATGACTATCTCCCTCTTTTATCTTCCAAACTACTCAACTTCAGTTTAGTAAATAGCCAGACAACTTCAAATATTACAAATAATATTATTAAGAAGCTGAGAAATGGAGAAGGGCATGTTGCAGCTCTCCCTCATGACACTCCCAAATCCCTTGCAATCCCAGCAATTTGGTCTTACTGTGCTTCCTCCTAGATTAAATTTTTGTTGTCAGCTTCATTATAAAGAGACTTGGCCTTTGGTTAACATATTCTTTAGCAGAGCTGTCTTTGATACAGTGAACATATTTTGATTTGGAATGAATGCTGTACAGTATAGATATTTGTATTTAACTACTACTGTTGTTTTCATGGAGATTTTTAAGGCTGGAAGTAGCTGCTATTTTCGTCTATTCTCTTCAACATTTTATTTTCAGCAAGTAACATTATAGCAACTTTTAAATCAGAGATTTTTATACAAAAAGTCTAAATGAGCAATGAGCCATTTCCCTTTTTATTCAAATAGCATTTCAACACAATTCCCAAAAACTATGCCAACTTAGAAAAGCAAGCAGCACTAGCATATAAACTTTTGGCCATTCTGTTGGCTAGCTTAAATCTATAGAGTCACAATGATTTACATCTGGATTCACATCAGCTGGAAAACTAGATTCAGGATAACAGCATAACAGCATCTAGGAAAGGCAACAATGTGGAAATATTTTTTTGGCCTTGCTGTGCACACTGTGGATGGGATTAATTTCTCCACCTTTGGCAGTCTCACAGTTAGTTTAAGCTAGTCTAGTCAAAACTGTTCTTTTCTCCTTGTGACAAGAAGAGCCAATGTTTCTGGAGCAGAATTAGCTTTCTGGTGCTGCAGGGCTTCAGGGCAGCTCCAAAACTACCTTAACTACACCGGCACTTTCCAAACAGAGATTCACAACAATAACCATGTCAGCCCTGCTGACAGCTTTCCTTTAGGCAGCTCTCAGTTACAGTCCACAATTGCCTGTCACTACCTAATGCATGGCACAACAGGAAGCTCAACATTTACTTTGATATCAGTTACCTGCTTATCTGTTTTCTGCTCACATCTCGCTTAGTCAGTTGTAGAGGATGTGCATATGTTAAAAAGCAAAGCACACCACTCAGCTGTGAAACACGACTTTGTTCGTGTTGTTTTACTTAATGGAGAGTTAAAATAATTCAGTGTTGGAAGTACTTTGCTCTGGTTAATATGATACAGTGGTACACCAGGGATCAATACTGCTCAAAAATGTAAGGTTCAGCATCTCTGTGACTCTAAGCATGAGAAGCAGCAGAGAAAACATGCTCTCTTTTGAGGGAGTCTCCTGTCAAATTTGTATTGGCATTTTTCTGAATCTAGAGTCCTCTTTCTTGTCATGAATTGGGCTGCATTTCTGATTTTCTGCTGCCTTCTTGAGCCCACTGACTCCAAAGGCTAGATAAAATGGATATGACTTAATTGGCTCCGGACTGAAAGGCTGACATTCAAAGAGACCCAGAGAGGCAGAGCTGGCCATCAGGAACCTTATGAAATTTATAAATGACAGATGCAAAGTGATGCACCGGGAGAGGATTAATCTGTTTCAATGACACAGAATCAGAATCACAGAATCACAGGGGTTGGAAGGGACCTCTAGAGATCACCGAGTCCAATCCTCCCTGCCAAAGCAGGCTCCCTGCAGCAGGTCGCACAGGTAGGCGTCCAGATGGGTCGTGAGTATCTCCAGAGAAGGAGAATCCACAACCTCCCTGGGCAGCCTGTTCCAGTGCCCTGTCCCCCTCCCCATGAAGAAGTTCTTACGCATATTTGTGTGGAACTTCCTATGCTCCAGCTTTTGGCCATTTCCCCTTGTCCTGTCCCCATACACTACTGAAAAGAGCCTGGCCTCATCCCTTTGCTTCCCGCACTTTAGGTATTTATAGACATTGATAAGATCCCCTCTCACTCTTTTTTTCTCAAGGCTGAACACTCTCAGGTCATTCAGCCTCTCCTTATAAGGGAGATGCTCCACACCCTTTATCATCTTTGTAGCCCTCTGCTGGACTCTTTCCAGGAGATCCCTGTCTTTTTTGTACTGGGGAGCCCAGAACTGGACACAGTGCTCCAGCTGATGCCTGACCAGGGCAGAGCAGAGGGGAAGATCACCTCTCTTGACCTACTGGCCATACTCTTTTTAATGCACCCCAGGATACCATCGGCCTCTTTGGCTACCAGGGCACACTGCTGGCTCATGGCCAAGCTGTTGTCCACCAGGACACCCAGGTCCTTCTCTGCAGAGCTCCTCTCCAGCAGGTCATTCCCCAACCTGTACTGATGCATATGGTTATTCCTCGCCAGGTGCTAGACTCTACACTTACTTTTGTTAAACCTCATCTGGTTCCTAATCTGGAATCTGGTTCCTCATCTGGACACAAGCTGAGGATGGACAGGTTGGGAGGACCTCAAAAGGGTCTGAGGGTGAAAAGACCTTTTTCTGCTGAAAATGGTCTAAGGGTGCTGACAGGAAGTGACCACAAGTCAGCTGTGTGCTCTCGCAGCTAAGAAAGCCAACAGTGTGCTGGGCTGCATGGAAAGGAGCAGAGCCAGGAGATCCAGGTGATTTTTTCCTTTACTCAGCACTTGTTAGATCTTATCGAAGTACTACATCTAGTTTTGTGCTCCACATTGCAAGAAAAATGTTGATCAACTGGATGGAGCTCAGTGGGAGATCACCAAGGTGGTCAGGGGCTGGAGTACTCATCCTGTAAAGAGATGCAAAGTAAGCTGGCCTTGTTCATGCTGAAGAGATGGCTTCAGGGGGACATAACAACAGCAGCTCTGCACCTATGAGGAGTCATCAGCAATCTGAAGCTAGGTTGTTCAAAGCAGTGTATAGCAGGAGGACAAAAGGTAAATTGAAACCAAAGAGGTTCAGTCTGGATATAAGGAAAAACTCTGTGAAGTTCATCATGCATCGGAACAGATTACCCACATTGACCAGTCTGCGTCCTTGGAGGTTTTCAAGACCTGAGTAAATCAAGCTCTGAGCAACTTGATCTGACCTCACACTTGACCATGTTTTGAGGTGAGGATGGACCTCCTGAAAGACCTTCCAACCTCCATTATCCTATGATCCTAAGAAAAGAAGAATAGTGCAGCAGAAAAGCAGAAGAAGTCAGGTAACACTGAGGCAGAATGAAAGAAAAATGAAAAATGAATATGGGTTCGTAAAAAAGTGAACAGGAGATCTGGCTTCCGCTTATAGGTCTGTTTACATGAATAGAGGGTTACAGTGAATGTTCCACTTAACTCTTGTCTGTGTTTATGATTCTGTTCTGCCACAAGTATGTCATGTGTAAACTTTCTGGGGCTCGATCGACATCTAACAAGAGGAGGTCTTGACCTTGCATGGTTCCTGTGGATTTTAGATTCCTTTTAGTTTCCTTTTGATTTAGCAATGTGTAACAGAAAACAAAATTGTAGTAAAAAGATGCTAAAAATGGATTTTAAAAAACTATGAAATGAGAATACATGCAGTAAGAAAAGAAAATCAAAATTATTTTAATATTTCTAACACCTCCCCAGTCAGTAACATAGAAGAGATAAATGGTAAGAGTTGTGGACAAATGGAAAAGAAATATCAACTCTAAGAAAAAATTCTCTAATTGTATCAAGTTTAATTTAAAATCTTTTGTTTACCACCCAAAATCACTTGGGTAAACAGAATATTCTTTGTCCTTTTGTTAGTACAAGAGGGATAATAAAGCTAAGAGACAACACCAGATTTAAAGATAATCAGATTAAGGTTGTGTTTTCTGTTTCCTTTCTAAGCTTTAGTTGCAAAAACCAATGATGTTTGCAATGACATCATGCAAACTTTATCTAAACAAGATGAACACCTGCTGGCCTGAGTGAAAGACTAAGGACACTGACCAAAGTTTAGTTATGTTCCACAAAGTCTCTGCAAAGTTTCCAACTTTGTTCCAATCTACAACACCTTATTTTGGCTGTGGTACTCTCTTAGCAGAGATGAAGGGCACTTAGCTGTAGGAGTTCCTTGTGTAGCAGCGAATCTGGACCACCAATCTGGCGTCATGCCGGATTCTGGCCAGAGTTGATCCTAGGTGTTTAAGGTCAGTCCACTAAGGTGTATTCTATTCACATAGCTCTAACAATAACTGGTTGGTTTAAGGAGATGGAAGCCATAAACTTGACTCCTAAACATGACTTAAATGTCTCCTACGGAAAAGCAAAGCAACTCAAGCATAGGGATGATGAAGCTTATGAAATGAGCATCACAAACAGGGAATTGGGAAGTCAATCACACTGCCCATGTGACATTGCTCTCAGGAATTTGCAGTTGCGTTTCTGTCTGAAATGAGCACACTCTACGGGCTCTGACTGCATAAGGAACATTTTAAAGAGGAAGAATAATTAAGCGATGACAGAAGCATCATCATTATTAGATAATCACAACCCAGGGGCATTAACAAACGTTGAGTGTCTCTAATCCCATGGGGTCTAATTATTCTGTGATAATAACCACACCTCCAAGTTTTAATTTATTCTTGTGGAGAATGAGAGGGGGAGTAGGAGAAAGGGGGGCATTTTAATATTTTTGCTGAAAGAAGATGCAGTTGGCCTTTCAAAAGGGCTCATCAGTATTCTAATCTAACTAGTGTGTGTGATTGGCATTAAATTGTCTGCCCTTTATGGTGATCTCCAGCCAATCTGAGTATTCATCCTTGCACAAACTGGTGGCCTTCCAGTCACTAATATAGCACCATCATGCACCACTTCTGCTTCTGAGGGCAATTTTTGGCAAACAAGAGGCAGATTTGCCTATCTGGGAGGTTAATGGTCAATAAGGTTCTCTGACAAACACATTGCCCATGGTGTGGAGAAATGAGTAGAAACTTGATCTTTTTCTGGTATCTGGAAAGTGCTGTCTGAAATGTCAAAAAGGAAGATTCTAGTAAGTTTAAGTGCTCTGCTTATGCTTGGAAAGAATAAAATAAAAGTGACAGATGCACTCCAGGGACAGAGAACCAAAAAAGCAAGAGAGCAAGAAAGAGTCGACGGAAATGAGAATGACAATATAGAGAGACATATACCAATATCACAGCCTTTCCTGAATAAGTCAATGTTCCTTTATTTCTTCATTACTCACAGGTGAACAATCCCCATGAAAGACTATCCATGGCTTCCCAGAATATAGGAAAAGAGAAACACTACTGAGGAATGGAGGAAAGGAGAACAACAGCCTCTCAACATCCAGTCACGTCTGTGTGTCTGTGGCATGCATGTGCAAATGAGACTAAGCAAGCAAGAGGAAGAGAAGGAGGAAAGGATATTTCCCCAAGGTGATCCTTTCGGCTGAAGGTGACTTTCTGAAAACAGCTTTATATTTCACAATGTCCCGTGAATGCATGCTCACATACAATAAATAGGAAATGAAAACCAACTTAAAACAGAGAGGTGAACTAATTAATTCAAATTCTTAGTAAAGACAGAAGTAAAGCAGAGACTAAAGTTAGACTCTTAAATCTGTACTATTCAGGAGCGCGTGGATCACTGAGTGCTAAGAGCGCTCTCTGAGCTTGGGACAGGTGAAAATCAGGGTAATTTATGTTAAACACTATGTCATTTATGTTAAAGCCTTGTGTCACATTTCTGATCGTCTTTAAATTACAATGACTACACCGAGCACCTTACACAACTCTACAAAAAAGAAGAATACAAAGCATACAAACGCACTAATGGTATGGAAGACAAAGCTACTAGCTGGCTACTTTTGTAGTCCTCTATTTTTCTGTTCTGTAAGTTTCCTACAAACCTATCTATCCAACAGAAGCCCATTATTTTAGAAAAGAAGAGATTACTTACTGGGCATACCTCTGTGAATCTATGCTGTTGTGTTTCAGGCTACAGCTTCCTTTGAAATTGTAAAGACGGAAGGAGTAAAAACCAAGTTAATATTTTGGACCAGCTTCACACTGATGCTTCTGTTTTGTTGAAATGCATCATTTGGTGAAGACTGTCCCCCTCTTATGTAAACTAAAAGTCATACATCTCATTTCAGTGCTTTGCCTGCAAGATTTCATGCATTCTTAACAGCAGACCACAATGATAAATCTCTTTTGGTTTTAGTTAGGAAGCACATTAAAGAGAGGAAGAGGAAGACAATAATAGGGCAGAGTGGACTGTCTTGGGTTTCATAGCTGCCTGTTAGATATTTACAACTGTAACTGTAACTAACTGAAATCAAACCAGTCTGAAACCTCACAATACGAAGAAAATGAAGACTAATTACTGGGCACTTATGACTCTGTTTCACTCAGAAAGCATTTCTGATCAGGAATCAATGAGTCTCCACTTGAGGCCAGGGTCTCTTGCCTGCAGTATAGGATCCTTTGTACTGCCTCCGTGGTCTGCTATACCTTTGGCATTTGTTCACCACTAAGTAATAACAAACAACAACCAGTAGCATCTCTCCATAAAAGAAAAAAAAAAAAAGAGTTAGTGTCAGGACAGCCCAAGCCTATAGTTTGAGGTAAATAATGTATTTGTTGTAAGAACACTAATCAAGCACATAGGCAGCAGTTTACATTCTAGTACATGGGAATGGATAGTCTGATTCATCTTCATTTTCACCTCTGTAATACATCTGCCTGAAGATCAGATAAACAGTCCTTGGGAGATGTTTGTCTTTCCAGTGCTAAAGATTTGTTTAGTTCAGATACTCAGGAGTCCTATCCATGGTAACTTGGAACAGAGAGTAGATAAACTATATATTAAAAATTTCAGAATCTGTAGGCAAAGGGCTTATGAGACCAGAAAGTGCATGAATAATAATTTCCATGGAAGAAGGGATTTTTAGTAGGGTGTGCAAGCACAGCCTCATTGTAATTGCATGCCCCAAGGGGTAGTCATTTACCTTTGTAAGCAAATGAACTTGAGGATTACTTGGCCTCACGCAAAATTACTCTGCCAGCTCCTCTGTAGAACATTTGTGAAGTCACATGTAGCTCAATGTGTCACTGGTTATTTTCATTCATTCATTTTGAATGCTTTTGTTCCATAAACAACAAAGACCATTAGTAAGGCAGTCAAGGGTTTAATTTATTTGGTTTTAAACCCATGCAGTTGATGGAGATACTTGCGTTTGGCCAATACATAAAATAAACCAGTGGCTCCGTATTCAATTAACTAGATCTTTTCAGACAATGCTGAAACAACATTCACAAACTCCAGTTCCCATTATATTTCACAATCTATCCTGCTTCAGGAAAATAGACCATGAGTAGCTTGGACACATGCACAATTCACTAGGGTTGCAGGAGCAGTGCTGGCAGTAGTAAATGTTACATAGTTGAAAGCTCCTTCAATTGCATGAGTTTTGCTAAGATTTGGATTGTTTCCTGAATACTATGAACTCTAGCATTTTCTTGGCTTGGACTTCTTGTAGGATATATAGCATATAAGCTCACATATCTACCTGTGTAGCTAAGCTGATAGTATCGTGTTTCTTTAGTAGAAAGCAGCTCTGAATGAGCTTGAAATACTACTTCCAACAAAAAGAGAAAAACAGGCTTTTACAAAGTGGGATTCTTGTGGTCTGAATAAAGATTAAGAGTTGCGTAGAGAGACGCTTTCAAAATATAATGTATTACAAAGTGTTATTTGTATACTGCAAGCAAAGTAAATCCTGAAATGTGCTAAGGCAATGTATTTAATACTTTAGGAAGATGATAATGTACTAATGTTTAAAAAACAAACATGTCTTCTGTTGAATTAGATCCCATTAATCCATGGTTTAGTACTGTACAAGCCCAAAGAATTAATCAGTGCAATGCCTCACTGAAAAATACACATACGTTTCTATCCTTCAACTTTGGTGATGATGCAATTCTAAGGCAACAGACAGATAGTTTTCTGTGCCGAAAATTCATAAAATATTAATGTTTATTCTAAAAAAGAGTCCAGGAGCTTTTCAAAAATGTCTCTTCCTGAAGCTGTCCGGCAGCCTCACCCTTCTTCACTGACAGGTTCTGCCCACTCTGAACCCAGCCGTTTAGCAACTGCACTTCCCCAAGATCCCTTAGGTTGAATTAATACACTCCTGCTCAGAAACCTCTTTGCTAGGGGAATATACAATGACCTGTTACATTTTATGGGACAAATCTGCAAGCAGGTCATTCTGGTTAATTGATCGCCAGCCTGCTGCCACCTGCATCCTTCACGTCCATTGTTCCAAATGAAGAGACCAGGGAGAGACATCGCTGTTCCAGGGATGCTCCACGAGAATTCATCACCCTTCTCCTTTTACTGTAGTGGGACTCGAGGAGACTTTGAACACCAATTCACACTCTTTTCTCCTTTAGGCATTTTAGACATTTTGAAACATTATTAAAAATACAAATATAGGTCAAATATTCACACTCAGTTCCCTAGTTTTGGCTCTAATATGTATGCTTGGATGCCTACATAAAGGGTGACCTAATTAGCAGATGGGCTTAGTACCAACATATCTCTGCAAGAAGTAGCATAATCTGGGCACTATGAGCAGTCACAATCAATTCTTTTATTTAGGAGCCTAAGCGCAGACTCAGAAACTTAACAGAAAGTGAGTAAGCCTGGCTCACACACAACAGTTTGGTAATATACTCCTTCAATCACAGACAGCAATTTCCCTGAACCATGCAGTCAGGTGACAGGCGTGGGTGGCAGCCATGCCAAGGAAACACTTTCTTCCATGGCTTCCTTCCAAACATATACTTTGAAAAAAATGCCGCTGAGATCAATGCTAAGATGTTGGACTGCTCTGTTTCAGAACACTAAGATAATGGTGCTAATAATATAGCTAGATTTAAATGCAAAATGGAAAGTCATACACCTTGGTTGTTTAATCAGCCATCCACCTGAGGCATCCATTTGGTAGGTACACTGTGTATGTAAACCTTTGTTTAAGATATGTGTTACATTTAGCAACTGTTTTTTAACCTAGAAATAATTAACATTATGCTAGGGAAGTTTCCTAAGTACTTCAAATCTAACAAAGCTTATTTTAAATGATTTTATAACAACGGAACCTGCATTAATTCCACATGAAATGGTACAAAAATAATCAATTTGTACTACAATATAAAGAGTGCCATTCTGCATTTTAAACCGATCTTTTCCAACATGAAACATCTAGTCCAATTCATTCTTTAGCAAACTGTCAGACCTTCCTACACACCTACTGGCAGGGTTATTTTTGGATCATCCGGGAAGCAAATCACAGCTATCTCAGTGGGTGTACTGGCCTCTCACAAAATGTCACGGTGGCAGACTTGCACTGCTGATTGGAGAAAAATGTATTGTACTGAAGTGAACAAAAAGAGAATCTTCTAAGAATGATTATTTGAACACTCTCCTTTGCTTCTCAGCTGAAGCATCTTGTATATTCTATAAAATCTCTAACATTTCAACAATTGTGTTCACAACATGAATGCCTTCAACTAACAAAGACAATCTTTATGCTTTATTAGGAGGTAGAAAAAATAATGAACCACAGATGTTAACTGTAACTTATAATTCTCTGCTTTTGGCAGGGGGAAAGGATGAATTAATTCTTCTAGAACAGGCATGAAAGGTAATTTTTTTTTCTCTTTTTTTATTTCATTCTATAGAATTATTTTTTATGGTGGGCTTTTATACTTCAGTGTCAGCATCTGTCAGAAAATGAGTATTTTTATACTTCTGTGCTTAGGAGGGCTTTTTTTAACGTAAGAGTTAATGGGTGAATTCTGATACAGTATGGCAAAAACTGGGCTTGATTTTAAGAGGTTGTTAAAGAAAAAAGTCTTGCTTTCTACACTGACAGTATTTTTTGCACAGATTTCCTTTTAGGTTTACACAGCAGATAAACCTGAAGAGCTTTGTTACTGAAGCATGAACAGCTAGTTCAGCCGTGTGAATAAATAATAGTTTAGAGAATTAAATAATCATGAAAATGTCATGGAAAATCAAGGCTCCTAAATCTGCAACAGAATTAGCTTCTGGTTTAGCAATTCTATCCCTCCACAGCTCAGAAGTTACACTGAGTATGTTTATGCAGATATATTTGGATGTATAATTAGATGTTTCGTCTCTTCATTTGCACATAGAAGAGCTTTCCTACTGACTATTGAAAAACATTTATGCATGAATTTTAAGAAATAAAATTGAAACAGGACCACAGATGCAGTGGAATCTCCATCCTTAGAGACGTTCAATCCTTGGCTGGACATAGCATTCACCAACGTGCTCTATGTGGTTCTGGTTTGAGCAGAGATCTTGGGAAGAGATCCTCCAAACCTGTGTGATTTTGTGACTCTCATGCTAGGACATTAAACAATAAAAATCTGTGCAATAGTGGAAAAGGAAAAGATGACAAAGTAAGTTTGTATGTGAAACCAAACTTCCATATTCTTCCTTTTTAGCGTGCAAAAAAAAAAATTCTGCTGTTGCTTAATACTAGTTTGCAAAAATATCGCAGGAAATTTTTACAGTATCAAGCTTGTACTATCCATGAAAGTCAGCCAAAAAAAAAAAAAAAAAAGTTTTCCTTGGGAAAATTACGGTAGTGGGTCAAACAAAGCAAATTAAATGTCAGATAGTGTTAAAGATAGACACTCTGATCCTGTGAGTTCCTAAGTCCACCTGTAGAGTAGCATCCTCTGGAGCAGCATCCTCTCTGTGGGCTTTGTTCCAGTTTCTGCAGGATGTGGCAAGGATGTTCTCTGGAGGAGAGGACAAAGTTCCTAACACTCAGCTGAGATTTGTCCTGTCTAAATTAAATAAGTGCCAATGTCTACACTTGGGGTAGTTCCTCCAAACTCCCTCCTGATTTAATGGGAAATGCAAACTTCTGGGACACAGTCATGGGGGATTTGAGACAAAATGGTTCAGACAATACACACGGCTCCATGGCGTTGGGTAAAAGCTACCCCAAGGCCATACCCTTATGTTAAGAAGTACCACAGGCACTTGCCTTTAAAACAAGCAAATATTCTAAGTGAGTGAAATGAGAAGAAATTGAAGAATTAATTAACCAAATAGAGGTGATTAAAGTAAATAAAGGAAACAATTATCATATCAAAATAAAAGACAAGGAAGATGATTAAATGAGTCTTCAAAAGACCCGTGAGAAACTCATGAAAGACGTAATATGCATTTACCTGGTTTTTATCCTTTCATAATTTCATTTTCATTTTTATTCACTACCATCTGATAATTGCAAGAAACAGTTACTTTAACCATGGGCAATTTAAACCATTTTAATTTTTTTTCCAGGGCCAAGAGACAAAAGAACCTATTTATTGCCTGAGGGGATTTTTACTAAAATGAAAGCTTAATCTTTTATGTTTTTTTAAGCAAAGGCTTTTAAAAAATCATTTCTAACAATGCTGTAGGGAGAGACTTCTATGGGTATGCAAAATTGAAATTATAAATTTACAATTATAAAAAAATTAATAGTTTGGGGGATTGCATTGTCTCTGTTCTTTCTGAATGAATAGTGTTTCAAGCTTAAGAGAAACTATTTAGTACATGAAGGAGAATGAGTGTCCTTAGACTCTGTGGCGGTCAAAGCTGTTTAGTAAGTATACAGCACATATGAGAGAAAGATCATTGGAATTTAATGTGTTTGGAAATATGTGACTTTCTGAACCTTGAAGAAAGAGTTTCATACAAATTGAACAATGACTATTAGATACTGAATATTTTTCTTGTGAATTCATCGCAATTAGAAGTCAGCAACACAACTTGACATGCTCAAATATCAGATACCATGTCAGATTTTCACCTCCTGGCCTGTACTTCTGTGTTGCCAATGAATCAAAGCTGGTCTGACCTCCATCCTTAACAGTTGGATGCACTGAAGATTGCTAATCTTACCTATGTAAACTTCAGCTGCAAGATGAATTTGAATAGAAGTACCCACAATTTGGAGCTCTTATGACAGACATCCACAAAAGACAAAAAGACTCTGTCAAAGACAGATTCAAGAGAGAACTTCAGGAGGGATATAATTACATATGGGTAAAAATATGGATGTGATTTATGACGTGGTTAGCATAGTTTAAGGGATATTAAAAGTATATGCTCACACCCATCCTGTTCAGTGCAGCATTTTGGCTCTAACGGCATCAAGGAAACGATTAAATTTAAGCATGCACCTTTGCACTCTCCTAAATTTGGGCAGTTTTCTGAACTGAGAAATATTAATTTAATGCATTATCTGGAGAGACACAAACATTTCTTCCTGGGCTTAGTGAAGGCTTTGAAATCAGACAAAATAATTTATTTTATGAAACACAACAAACTGAAGTGTTCTATTAAAAGAAAAGTAGAACAAAAAAATATCCTCAAGGCCTCCAAGCATTCACCCACTGAAGGGCACATTTAAATGTTTTCTGCCAACGTATTTCAAGTTCTAATGGAAATACTTTTGAGCTACTATGAAAAGCTTTATTGAACTAAATTCATTTCGTACAGCGCAGAGAAGAATCATTGAAGATATTATTTAGGTTTACAAAATACTTAATAGGGTAGAGAATATGGAACCAGGTAAAAAAGCTTAAACTGAAGGACATTCTATCAGGGGGTGGTTTTATGCTGGTTGTGCGGCACAAAAAGGTTAATGAACCTATTAGATACGGATTTTCTCTTTGGTATGCTAACCTATCTATAAGACTTTCAAAACCAATTGTCATTCTGAATACACCGTTTCAGAGGTTAAACGTCCAGGATTTTTTGAAAATATCACATCTTTAATGTGTGAGCCAGAATCATTAATCTCCTTGAAAAAACCTGGCTATCTGCTCTAAAATGGCAACCTGAGCACTGCTACACTACAGATATCTTGAATAAGTACGTGCCCAGCCAAAGCATCTTCCTAAGCATATGCTACTGCAGAGTTGGCCATTGGCTAAAGCCACTTGTCCTTGCAAGGACTCAAGAGCCTGGAGACCATGTTAAGAGGGACCAGCAACTCATCCAGGCTGCATAAGGAGATTGTGCTGGAGAGGGAGAGAGGAAAATGTGGACCTGAAATGTGAACTCGAGTCCTGCGCTAACATGCTGCCTGAGGTTCTCGTGTCCCTTTGTTGATAGGAATGTTCACTTCTAGACGCACTGTGCTCCTGTGCAGCATGTTTAGTTGTCCTGAGAAGTCTTGTGAGTGCAGCTCAAGAGATGCTGAGTACGCTTTGGGAGGACAGGCTACACAGACATTTAACAGCTAAACTGCAGAGATAATACACAGCGTGCAGGAAATGCAACATTTCTGCTTCTCTAAATGGGTGACATTTAGACAGGAGCAGTATAGAAAGAAGCATTGACACCCAGCCAACTCTTTTGCGATGCATTAAGACCCAGCTCCAGGATGGAGAGAAGAGTTTGCTCACGTTTAAAAAAAATAAGAAAACAGCAAAACCAAATTATTTTGACCCAACCTGTGTCTCAGAGCTGTTGTGACTAATTATTTTTAGGTCAATATGAGGCTGACATAAGAAACAATGAAGGGCTGCGCAAACTTGCTATTTAGTCAAGTCATCTCCCATTTAACCTCTCCCCCAAATGAACAATAAAATTATAATACAATGGGAAGTGTTGGCCAGCTTTACCACCCGGCACCACACTCCGTCCCAGTTCTATTGTGCAGTGAAGGCTGTTTTCCTTACTGATGAGCTCAAACTGTCTGCCATGAATTACTTTTTCATGGGGAATAAATACACACTTAAACAAGATTAAACACAAATGTTCTTTAGTGGTGTCTAAAATAATACGAATGTTTTTAGAACAGCAATAAACACACTTCATGATGCAAATAATTACACCCTACAGCCTTTATCTTTATATAAGTGGCCAGATTCTTGACTCAGCTACTTCACTGTAAATGTAGTGCAACTACACTGCATCAACACCTCTCTCCATGGATTCCAGAGATGCTGAAGTGCTACTGAACTCTGGATCTGCCCTATCCCAGTGGCAAGGGCTTTGCAGACACGGGAAGTGCATGGATGAAAGTCTATATGAAGGTAATGGAGGCACCACCATCTCTTAACCTGTCCCTTATTTCTCCATATAGTTTAGGGTAATGAAATCAGATTCTAGCTGTGCACTTCTTGCGCATCTGATATCAATTTTGATTCTCAGGACCACAAGAAAGCTCCATAGAGGCTATGGCTAGGAAAAGATGAGGAAAAAAGAGAGGACAGCATAAAAATTCATGTTGGTTGAAGGCAATAAGTGCTTGATAGGCTGGGACTCAAAGATCAGTCTCCTGGGGATTGAGAAGTACCACCTTGTTTGATCCTTCTGCAGGATGGGAAGGATTAGCTCATGCTCTGAACTCTTTCTGAAAAGTTAAAATTAGCTTAAATTAGCTTGAAACTGTAATCTTCATGTAGTTTTATAAGATGAGTCTGTTAGGCTTTGATGACCCCTGAAATGTGTCTGGAATGGAGAACATGGCCATATTGCACAGCTTGAAAAAAAAGTTATTTTCTTAAAAATAATATCAACAGAAATGTATTCAGTTATTAAAAGAGTCTCCAGAATTTACATGAGCACAGAACATAGTCTCAGCATGGGATTGATTTTAACTATTTTCTTCCTATTTACTCTCATTTTAGTATTTTGAAAGCAAGCACTTTTCTCTTACCAGGACTTGTGAGGGCTCCCAGAGCACCAGTTGTTGTGGAGAGAGGATTTGCATTGGTGGTAGTAGCTGAGGTTTGGGCGGCGGCTGCTGCAGCTGCTAAAGTTGCCAAATTCTGTAATTGTAAAGCGTTCATGCCTGCATGGAGAAGCAATAGGGTTAATTAAAAGCTGCCACTAAAAATAAACCAAAACAACAAGCTATTTTCAATGGATGTACCTTGCCAAGAGATTCAGTTCTTTTCACTCCCAAGACATTTGTAATCTGCGAACCACCTCTTAAAGTCCCCAAATAGCATCTCTCACCTTTCTGCCTTAAAAGTGAGAGAATATGGCAATGGTACCAGTCTACATTTCAGGCAAATTAAATCTGCTTTGTGACACTTCTATAAGGGAAGTGTGGAATTAAAAGTCATTTAAACTCTGTGTGAAGCCCAGGAACAATACTATTCCCTGACACAACAGGGAGTGTAAAGAAGATAACTAATAGTTAAAATACATTCAGGATAAGGTCATATAATTGGGATGAATATGATTTGTTTCCCGTGTCTCCTCTGAATGTATCTACTAAGACTACACCGTGCAGTAGCCAACAGTTGCATTGATTTTCCTTTTGATGGTTCATTTCTAAAACCAGATGTGAATTAAGAACATCAAATTACTATCAGACTGATCACAGAACCATCACTGAAGTGGAGTCTTTCAGGCCATAAACTCTACATTGTGGTAACAAGTGTATGCAGTCATCTGTTACTTCATTATTTTAGAAGATGTGGGGGAGGTGCACTCACATTCCAATGAAGACCTTCAAGAAATGCATTCATTTAAACAGCAAAGAATTTAATTTAGATGGCGAGTTAAAAAGGACAAACAATAAATACAATTTATGTGAAATGGAAAGGAAGATGAATAAGGAACAGCAAATGACATTCATTTGACTTAAACCAGAAATGGGAGTCTCTTCTAAAGTACCTACCTTTTAGGTTCCACTACACCAAGTACTTAGGTCCTTATTCTACAGAGAACTACTTCAGTATGAGACTAAAATGCAGATACAGGTTAGGTGCTAATTTTAAACAAACTGGATCCCTCTCAGGATCCTCAGGATTAGTTGCAACTGTCCGAAGGTGTGATCACTGGGCTGAGTGTCCACACATTGGCATGGAAGAGTGGATGGCAGTGAGAGTTTACCATGCTGGTCTGGACAAAAGAGAGATCTCCACATATTTGAGACCTCAGTAGTATTGAAAAAGTAGACAAAAACTGTAAAATACTGGAACAGTTTCATAATACTAGTTATATGAAGTTGGTATGAAGAGTAATATCTTCTTTTAGACAAAGCAACAGAGCTGAGAAGACTGTATGAGTTTTGGGGAACATT
>WBMW01004175.1:515636-556997 GCA_013396635.1 Penelope pileata
TTTTTTTTTTTTTGTTAGCTTGTCTAAGAAGAGATATTACTTCTTTCTGCACACTTTGTTTCTCATGCTGCCATGGAAACGCATAAAAACTTGAAGAAGAAGGAAAAAAAATAAGAGGCCAAACATAAGACTTTGTAAGCATGTTTGAGAAGGAAAAAATTAAATGGACAAGTATTTTCTAGGAATTGAGAATTTCTGCAATAACAGAGAGTGATAATGCTTTCAAATACGTATGTCAGAGACTTGGGTCATGTACAATAAACAAGCTCACCAAAGAGCTGAACACACAGGTACTGTCATTGTCCTAGCATTGGGAGGAACTGTGAGGTGAACCTTGATTTAAACACCTATTTGTGAATAAAAGCCTGGATTTATATACAGCTCGTTCCAACAAGTCAGGTGCAAGGTGAGCTTGCAGCACTGCTGTGGTTCTAACTTCTGTGCCTCAGTTAAATGTCCAGCATCAGTTCGTGTCTGAGCTTTTGAAAACATGGCATAAGAACAGTGTTAGGAGTAAGGAATCAGTTCAACCAAGGGTTACCATTCTAAAATCTGCACAGCACACTTTGAGGAATTATGTGGCAAAAACACTCTTCCAGGTTTCTTTTAGAGGCTGAAGATCGTATCAAAAAATAAGGCTCTTCTCAAACACTACCAACCCAAATTATTTTGCAAGGTGCAGTAAAGCTACCCTAGTCAGAAGAGACTATTAAGCTAGAGAATAAGATGCAACTACTAAATAATGTGATCACAGGACATCGCTGCATTTGGTCCGTCTTCTAATCCAGCTCTTACAAAGTTTAAGTGCTTAAAATACAAAGATAAGTGAAATTGCAAAACTGTACCTTAATTACAAGGACGTTATATAAATACTGAAGAATTAGTCATTGGATACGCAAATGAATAGAATAAAACTGCTTAAAACATCTCTAATTTTGAACAAAGTCATCTTCTAAATGAAGAAACGTTGAACATTTTTTAAACCTTTAATTTTTACTGTGAGTCTAAAACTAAGTCTTGGAAACATATTAGGAACAATGTATTGACAAACATATTTGTTAAGATATCTTTGAAAGTAAAGATGCAAATGTTGTGGTTTGACCCAGCAGATAGCTAAGTCCCACCCAGCTGTTCGCTCACCCTCCCCCCTTCCCAAGTGGGATGGAGGAGAGAATTAAAAGAAAGATACAGTTGAACTTGTGGGTTGGGATAAACGCTATTTACTAAGACAGCAAAGGAAGTAAAAGAAACAACAGTAACTATATATATATATATACACACAAAAATTGGATGATACACAAAGCAAGGGCTCACCACCCACCGACCGACACCCAGCCAGTCCCTGAGCAGCAGCCACTCCCTGGCTAACTCCCCTTCTGTAAATCACGTGATGTCATATGGTATGGAATATCTCTTTGGTCAGTTTGGGTCAGCTGCCTTGGTCCTGTCCCCTCTGAGCTTGTTGTGCCCCCACCACCCCTTCGCTGGCAGAAGAATACAAGAAGCTGAAGAACTGAAAATGTCTTTGGCTCTGTTAAATGCTGCCAGGTGTTATCAGTTTTGTTTTTATTCTGGGACCAAAGCATAGCTTCATACCAGACACTATGAAAAAAGGAACTTCTGTTAGAAACTAAGACAGCAAAAAAACCCAAAAGTCAAAGTGTTTTCAGAATGAGATATAGAATCCATTTTTATCTTGGATTGACATTTGGTCCTAAGGTATCTTTTACCTTCCTCTTCTATAAGAAGTAATTCAGCAAAGAAGGTCCAGCAAACATTGCTGATCATTATAGAGCCCACATTTCATGCCATTCTGTAATGGATGTTTGATAAAGCAGTATGTTGGCCCCTCACCATGGCAGCATGGTTTTCTGGTAAGTAATTCATCAGCAGGATCAGTAATAATCAGCTTATATTTCATTTGTGGTGAGGTTTCTACTTAAAACTTTTAAATAGCACATACAGCAGAATTAAATAATAGTGAACAAAATATACAGAATGGTACAGCAGTGTCAGCCAAACAAAATCCCACACGCCTCTGGAAAAAGCGTGGACTTTTCTCCAAACCTCAGTTTACAAGCAAATGGATTTTGAAGCAATTTAATCCTGATTTTTGTATTGCATTTCATATATGAGGCTTTGCGCATGCATGCAAAGCTGCAGCAGGCTGTAGCAGCAGAGACACTGTGAGCACACAGGGATGGGAGCTGGAAGGCAGTGTACAAAGGCTGTAGCAGCCCAGAGAGTATGAGCAAACAGGGGTGGGAGCTGGAAAGCAGCATACACACACTGTACAACACTCAAGGAAAGTACAGGAGGCAAGACAAGGTCAACAGGCAGTGGAACAAACAACTGTTCTCCTGGGGCTTGCGAGCCACTGTTGCGCCTGTGTGGATGCAAAACTAATACCAGCATTGCATCATCCTGCAAAAACATTTTTTTATAGAGGGACATTTCCTGTGGAAGCACAAGAGGAATCCATCAACTTGAAGAAAGAGTTTCCATGCCAAAAGGAGATTAACAAACAAGAGCTAGGCAGTGACAGAGTTGTCTCCCCACCCAGTTGGTTTTAGTGTAGAGGTGACTAAAAGACACTGGCCGCAAACCAGCTCTGCAGATGTTACGGCGTGTCAGCTACAGTGCCTTCAGGAAAAAAATAAAACCTGCTTGCTGTTGTCACACACACGTCAGATGAGGAGACCAAAGAGCCCCGCTGTACCGAGCACCCCAATGTGGCTGTCAACAGAGGCTCAGAGCACATGCCGTCATCCAGCATGCTCTGCAGCTGCTTGTGTCAACTGGTTTATCACTTAATATGCACCCTCTTTGGGATCCTGTTTGCTAGAACTTACAAAAAAATAAGTCTTGTCATCACTGTTTCACGTTCCCTAGGCATTTTATCATTTCTGCTCTCTCTTCATTGGCTTTTCATTAGCAAGTGCATCAATATCCCACTTGCTAGGACAAACTTGGAGAAGGGAAACCAAATGCTCTCAAGTCCCAGGCCCAAAAAGTACTCTGCTGGCAAATGGGGATTTTGATTCAATTGAACTTCAGCCAAGGTATAGTTCTGTGGGACTAATCTGCTCTCTCATTCTCTCCTCTTTCACACATTGTCTTCACACATTTCACATCCTACAGCTTTTTTAAAACAGTCCCAAATCCCGCAACAGAGCTGGACCAAAAATGAGTAGATCGTTTTAATTTGAAAGTGCTGCTCACTCAGCAAATGCACCTCTCTCTGAAGAAATGCAAATTGCTTAACGCTGAAGAACAGCCTCATAGGCAGAGCTGCACATGAAAAATGAAAGTCCCCCTGTAGGGAAAAAAAACTTCTGGGCAAGGAATAACTCTTGATCTTCATGATAGAGATGATGTTGGGAATTAAAGTGAGATGATTAAAAAAAAAAACAGAATCACAATACAGTTTGATTCCATTTTTAATAACACGTATTTACCAATGTGCTGTTAGCTTGGCAAATATTCAAGATTGCAAGGAAATTCAACTTTCATTTTGTTATTTGGCAGATTAAAAAAACAATTAAGTTATGTACAAAACAGATGCACAATATGCCTTGCTTGAAACTTAAGATTTTTTAAAAAATTATTTATAAGGATAGGGGCATGAAAATTTAATTTAATGTTCACCTTAGGTAATTTTGTGTCTTATTGTTCACAGCAATTACCATAAATCTACATATCAATAAGCAAGAACAGATGTCAGTTGTTACAAGTGCTTGCCAATCAGGCCTGTTAAAAAGTGACAGATGGATGGTGATAGAACATTCTCATAAGGCCTATTAGCACATTCGCAGGAAATTTTTGTAGTGCTGCACAGTCACAGATGCAGTTCTGTGAAAACACGGGGAAATTTGAGAGCACGAGATTTACATTTTACAACTTCTTGTGCTGCCTCCGACGGAAACTTTCATACAATGAAGCAATTTGCCTCGTTTCAGTCACTGCAGCTTTTCTCCTGTGATAACTGTAAATTTGAAATTATTGGGTATTTGTAGAGGAAGCAACAGAATCACAAACCATTCCTGAAGACTTCTAAGGCCTCGTCAGATCTGAGTTTCCAAAATGATAATAAAATTGTATTAGGAAATAGTTGAATTTGGTTGCTGAACAAATGCTGATAAAGAAAGGTACTGACCACATTCTAGTGACAAGATATGCACTGAGAATTTCAAAATCAGTGGTGATTATCAGAGTCAAATCAGAATTGCTCATAAGCAGTTTCCAATAGCTTGACCTCTACAGTAGCCTATCTTTTCTTTGGAAATTGTATCTGTCTCAATTATTAGGACTTATTCCTTCCAATTTATATCCTGACTGCAGCTTAAAAATTGTGGATTAAGGTAAAATTCATCATTTCTGGGCCAAAAAGCAACGATTTGCTAGTACTGATATCAGCTGTTCAGGATGCTTATGTTAGAAATGGGTGTAAAGTCTTCTCAGGCTGCATCTGAAGGTGTGATGTTACTCTAGGAATATTTAAAGAATTAAAAATGGACAGGGGATTGTTACCTCCATTAAACCATACATACTGTGTGCCCACCTGTAGAAAAGCCGCTTATCTCAGAAGTGCTTAAGGTACCCTGACCACTTAATATTTGACTTAGGAAAGGCCTTAAAACAACTTTTAAGTCCACATCTGATTCTGCCCTGGTAATCATGTTATTTAAGAATACATGCTTAAATCCGACTGAAAGTTAGAACCATTAGTTACTTGCACAGGATTTCAGCCCATTTCCAGGTTATACAATCTCTTAACACATTCCTGGCAAGCAATGTGCTTTTCTCAATTGAAAATTTCCCAGCCTTAGTTGTAGAGATTCATCTGATCTAACGTTATGAGAATTACAGTTATGAGAATTAAAGTTACTCGCCCAGGCTTTTCCTATAGTGAAGGGATAGAGAGTGCGGATGATCTGTCCTAAAAATCATCAAATTAAAATAGATAAGACCAACTCCAGCCCTTGGTAGGATGACTTACTGCCTAGGAGTGACTCCTTTTCACTGACATTGTAGGAAGACTGGATGCCCAATTTCCGAGCTGCTGAAGGTCAGTGAGATGACTTCCAACCTCAAAGGGGCCAAGGGAATAAAAACCCTCTCTCCCTCCTTTTTCCGTTTGTAGAAAGCCCATCCAGAGCTACAGATCTTGTGCCCAGACTTGGCTGAGTTCCACACCATGCACTTTTACCATCTGAATAAGCACATCTCATCAGCTGCCAAGCCTTGGTTTTCCTCTCAAGGTGCTACTCCCTCTCCCATAAGTAGGAGCTATGGGCTGATTGGAAACAGCCTTACTTGCTTCAAACTCTGGTTCTCCAAAAATGCTCATTTGAGTTGTTTAATTTGTTATCTTAAAAAAAAAATGCAAATTGTATGGGTTAAATTAAGGACTTTCAATGGAATTAGTGTTACAAGAGCTCAATGCTTTCAGTCCCTGAGGTCAACATTTTCAAAACTGGTAGTTATCTTTAAGAAACAGTTAACTCTCTTGAGCTGGAAAGAGTTTCTCACTGACCTTTGCTTTTAATATGATATCCCTAAAGAGGTCATAGCAGGAGAAGTCCTCCTTCAGTATGGCTCTGCTGGAGTGAAGCCACCAACGAGTCAGAGGATATAAAGGATCCTTGGGCCAATGCAAAAGTATAGAGCTTTTGTGCAGATGGCCCTTGGCTTCCAACCGGTCCCTCCAGATCCACTGAGCCAATCCAACAATTAGAGGAAAATATTCAGAAAGCAGAATCTCACAGAGTTTCTCTCACCCATCTGCTCTTACAGACTCTGCAACAGGAGGAAATCTGGCTTGGGTAGCAGAAGAATAGTGAAATGAATTGGAAAGGGCTCAGAATGGGCCAGAAGTTCATCCCAAAATGCAACCAAACTGTGAGAGAGTTTGGAAACTACTTGAAAAAAGAACATACATTGGAAAAATATAAAAAGCCCCAGCTGTAGAGGATTTAGGGGTCTGAAAAGCCAAAAGCATGGATTCTTCTCCCGCATGACTTCAGAAAGCAAAATACACTGGCTGTCTACTGAAATTAAGAGAATCCCTTTGTGTCTTTTATGAGTACTGTCCACATTTATATGTCCTGAACGGTCACATATATAGAAATATTTCTGCATGAGCAAATATTAATTCTTGCCAAAGCATTAATAGGTGACAGAAAATCTTGATAGATAATACAATTTGGGGTATTTTAATTTTCTACAGCCACCCAGCAGAATATAAAACCTCTGTGTTTATACTGTCTGTATAGTGGTTCCCAGGTTTTCTTCTTACACAGGCAAGTTGGCTTAAATAACTGCTGTTTTTTGGATCTGATCCAGCACCAGTCAAATTCAATACAAACGTTCAAGTGACACCTATCACCTTTGAACTAAGCCTTCCATGCAATTTGTATATCTTTGAAGAAGAAACTTTTTTTTTTTGCTTGAAATGTTGCTAGTGCTTAACATAGCTTGCATTGTCTTTTTAAAGTAAGACAATCAAATCACATAATGTAATTTATCCACATTATTAGCCTTCCCCAAAGACAAAGCACAGGCTAGACACTGAAGCTTGTGAGGCATGTGAGGGAAAGCACTGCCTTTAAATTAGCATTAGCAGATATTGGAGGAGGGAGGAAAAGCAAGGAAGGTCTCACTGTAAAATATACACTCAGTGATGGTATGTGCTTACGCGTTTTACAAAGAGTGATAAAGCAGAGTTTGGCAAGGTAGGGTTATCTCCTGTAATCAAGATCAGAGAATTATTATAATAGCAAAGGCAGCACCACCAACTCTAACAACCCTTTTTTTTTTTTTTTTTTATCACTCTGGACATATTACACTATTTTCTTCAGCTTGGCTCCTGAAACAAAATGATTTCATGAAAATCTCATTTTTCAATAAAAATGAGAACATCCAATCTGGGGAATTGAGCATGGAACCTTAAGACTTGGAAAGCTAAATGGCAAGCTGCTACTTTTTGCCTCTCAAATTTAAATATCACAACTTTTAGTTTAGCCAGTTTCATGATTTACTTGGACATCACAAATAATTTATGAACAAAGAGCAAAGGAAACACTGAGCATATATTAGTGCCAGTGGGCTGCTACAGCAAGACTAGCGTTCACTTTTGCAGCTGATGCTTTGTGTGCTTAATGTCCATATGCGAGTGAGTTCTTGAGACAAATCCCCGTTTTTCTTTGGATTAGGTCCCCATCTTTCAAACAAACTCCAGTTCTCTTCCACTGAAAATGCCTATGCAAACATTCCTTCCTATAAAATCCAAGATAAAAACTATAAATATGTAAACATTAATTTAAATAGTCTGAGGCTCTGTTTGCAAAGAAAATTGCTTTGATTTAAGGAATAATATCGCTGAGGACTGCATGGTAAATGTTTCTTTACATGTACAGCAGGGCATGTGCTGTGTACCTTTTGTGCAGTTCAGAGACAACATGAGCTTTAGCAGTACAAGTAAATACTTGTAGATCTGGAGATCCATAATTTTGGATGATGGGGCAGCTACATTAAGCATCCTAATTTAGCAAACTGTGACTTCAGTGGGATTTATGCACTCAAGAGGTGCTAGAGTCCTGACATATAAGTAAGAGTGAGATTTCAATGGCTTCTGTGGCTTTTGATCAAACTTTTAGTGTCTGAATTCAGTGGTAAGCATACTCACCAACTTCAAAGACAAAAGTCTGACCCCTCAAACACACTGCACGTGCTTGAATAAATTCTGGCATGCAGAACTCCCAAAGCATGCAGATTCTGTCTTTACTTATGCTGAGGAATGCCTAACCCTCCCCATTAAATTCATCACAGGAAGAAGTACAAATATTTGACTGTAGACATATTTTTCAGCTCAAAGAACATGCAAGCTGCAATAATGGATCTTCTTTAGCATCTTACTCAATTGTGTGTAGACTTTAGTCTTCATCTTGAAATGCTCTATTAATATGCAATCCACACACTATGAAAAATACATATTGGATTCATTTCTGTAAAATGAATGTATATAGGTTAAGTTAAAAAACTATGCCTTTATGCTACCTTCTGGACTGTGACAACAACCTTTCAAGGATAGCTTCAGCAGGTGAAACCTTGCTGGAGACACAGGAGCATTTTCTGTTCTCTCCATAAAACATGACAGACGAATCTTCAGTACTGAAAGTGCACAGCATAACATAGCACTGAAGATAAAGTCCTGCATAATTTATGATTTCTGAGGAGAGGACATGAACTCTTGGTCCTAACGATGAAATAGTGCTTAGTCTTTTGTGCTTTCATGTAGAGCTGTGGCTTGGAGAGCAATTTAATATCACTAATTTGACTTTCGACATTAAGGTTGAAGAGTTAGATGTTTTGGGGAAAGAAAGGAGTAAATTTAGAGCAGTTCTGATAACATGAAGATGAGGTGAAAAATATTTATTTTCCAGGAGAGGCAGTCAGTCATTAAGTTATCCCATATATGAGCACATGAGCAATCTAATCTTTAGTTGAGAAGGTACATCCCTCAAGTAAAAGTGATGTACTGCTATAATTTCTTCATTAGCCTCAAGACCATATGATTTTCAGAGAATAAATCCCATCCTGGATTGAGAGCCCATCCTCAAACAACTTGACTAAAATTCTTAGTTTTGACACAGTTCTTTGAGACAAACCTGAATCTACATTAACAGTGAGAAAAAGGCAACAGAAAACTTCTGAGGTGCACATAACGCAATAGATATTGCATTATTTTTCCTCAGTGTCTCAATTCTTTCATTTTGCAGACCTAACCAAATATGAAAACATTAAACACAATCTCTGAGCTCAAAGCCACCTTCAAAACTGCCAAGTATAAAACTGTTACTGAATTGCTCTGTTCTGTTTATCATATTAAGATACATTTTTTGATGAAAAAATGCTAGATCGCAAGTGTAACATAATAGAAGCAGCAAGCACTGCCAGCAGGTCTGAGGAAGAGAGAATAATTCAGAGATATTGTCATCTGTAGGCCAATTTATATTGTCAGACAGCAGGTTCACATTAGTCTCTGATGTCACTGCAATAATGGTATAATGTAATGATTGAGCAAAGAATACCTGTGGGGTATGGCAATGCTGTGTGGTATATCTATACTTGTTAAGGTATTTCAGGATTCATTCAAAGCCAAACCAGAAGAAGCAAAAGACCAGGATTAGAAGAAGAGTGAGAAAATGATGTTCATAAAGACTTCTGAATATTTTAGTCTGTTTTGTGATGATGAAGCAAGCACAATGTTGTATGCCATTGATTCAGTGGATTCATGATTAAAATAAACTAATGCAGCAATTTGGGGGTTTTGTGCTTCCTTTTTTTCCCCTTCTAACAAGAAAAAAGGCTTTTTAACAGCTTCTCACGGCGGGCATAATGTGCATCTGTGCTCTGATTTACTGCACATGCTGCCTTCTCTAGCATCATGTTAAGTTAGGGTATCAGCATGGTAGGTCACACAGTGGGAGTGACCTTTTGCTAATCACTACACATCAGTTACTACTGGCACACAGCTCATTACTAAGAAACCCTCCAACTAGCTGGCTTTCAAATATGCTCACACTTTGATTTTTTCCCTTTTATTTCTTTCTCTTTCTTTTTTCCCCCAGACTAAAGATTATACTTTTACATAAAAGCTTCTGTTGTGTAATTTTGTCAACTAGGGTTCCAAAGTCAAAAAGGCACCCAGTTAATTTTCCATGATTATAAAAGGAGCCTGAAAATCCATACTGAAGGTAGGCCTGTAATCTTGGGTTTCATTAAAAAGGTCAGAACATTTTTACTCACCACCCATTATTAAAATGTTTGAGGGCTGCCATTAATTTGATTTTTCAGGACACAGAAATCTCGCTGGAAATTAGAATGTAATCCTGCTGTTGCTTTACTGACACTTTTCATAGGGAAGGATACAGCTGCAGGGACTAAGAGCTCTCCTGCAATTTACAATTGGTTACTTTGGACAAATGGCAGGTGACTAATGCAAGACAAACTGTTTGCTCAACCTGGGAGCACTGGGTTTAATTTCAGTTTCTGAAAGAGGGGAGAAAGTGTTTCTATTGACGTTGAACTGTGAGCCGTCCCCTGCCAATACATCTGCCACGTTTAATACACAACAACCCCCCACCCGGGTGGGGGGGTAGAGATGCAGAACTCGATAGCTTAAGAATACAACACATAGCTGGAACAAAATGAAATGGTTTTTAACTCACCGGCCATTTGCTGAATGCCGCTGAAGGCACCCAAGTTACTGGAGGAAGTTGCTTGCTGCAGAAGCTGCAAATTAACAACACAAAACAGCAATCTATCTGACATTAACGCAACAAATGAAGATAAAACTAAAATGAGCTATCATTTCACATTTGGAGTATTTATGCTTTCCTTTACATTTATACAGTCTCTTGCTTCTGTCTATTGTTGGAAAGAACATCCCTAGAGTCAATGCTGTAAATCCATATTAATGTCTAATCTCTATTAAGAAACACAGAGACACAAGGGAAACTCAATAACATCGCTGCTTTAAAACAATTAATCAATTTATTCTTTTTAACAACCAGGTGTTAAATCTATTTAAACCAGCATAGCGTGACTAATTACAACCCTCTGTAGTCTAGTAGTTACTATAACTCATCTCTGTCAATCACGGTCCACTCTCCCCCACCCCCTCAAATTCAGTTTTTTCTTTATTATCTATATGAATCAAGCACACAGATACTCATCAGACTGGTATTTGTATACAGCAATTTAGCCCACCTCAGTATTAATTAGCCTACCTCAATACTAATATATATTTTTAATTGCCAGGTAAATTGCTGTTTATCTTTATATCACTATACCAAAGCACTGTATGCATACCAATTATGTACATATGCATATACAGTACAGATATGGACTCAGCAATTTGTCTAGCTCAGAATTGTCAGGAACTTCCCAAATTATTGAAAGGCTGCTCAACCTGCACACTCAGCTCCAGAGCCACACAAAGCAGAGGCTCCCACCCAGCTGTGCTGCAAGGGAGACTTGGCAATCCAGGACCTAAGATACACAGCTGTGTATTTCAGATTGCTCCAACAGGGGCAGCAGCTAGCACTTGTTTTTCATCTTACATAGAGATCAAAGAAAATATCATTTTAAATTTATGAGAGACAAATTGCTTTCCTCTGCCACCTTCACTTTCTGTAAAAGATAGTATGAATCATGCGTGTTTAGCATTGATGGGACCATGCATTAAAGTAAAAGTAATTTCCAGATGAAAATACGTAAAATTAGAGCACTGAACCACAACATCCTAGTTTAGAAGCTGCACCATACAGATATGGACTGTACAGTGCTCAGATGCCTATCTGTCTTCCCCTAAGGAATAACTTAAATTTTATTCCAGCTATGAAAAACAGAATCTAATGCTCAAAAGAACAATAAAACTAATGGAATTAAATTTTATTTTGCAGCATGAGTAAACTTTAAATGCTTGCCTTGGACAGCAGCAACACACTGAAATGTTTATTCAAATTTTATTCTTTGTTATTTATTTTAAAGCCATGCAATAAACATTTTGAGTTTTTTTTTTTTTTTTAAATAAATATATATATAGAAGAAGACATGCTATATGTCCTGGAGAATTCAGCGTTTTATTGAAGGGAGTTTACTATAGCTAATTTTCATAGGTCTAAAATAAAAACAGCATAACATAGCCACACTGCCTCTGAAATGAACTTACAGCTAGATATTGTGGTGTGAGTCCTCCAAGACCCGTGAGGTTTCCCCAAGTGGCAGTATTGAGCTGTTGCATCTGCTGTGCCAACTGCTGCTGCAAACGCCGCTGCTCCTTGTCCTTTTGGGTATCAGCAAACTTCACCACGATTGGCGAAGAGCAGCCCTGTGGTTAGACAGATCGGGAAACAGAGGTGTTAAACCACACCGAGTCAACCCTGCATCATGAGCTCGGCCATGTCCCCTAGGCCACCAGCAATGGCACGACCTGATCGCTCGCCCTCTCTTTGTGATTGGCATGTGCAGGACCACAAGGACTGAGATTTTCAGCTTCTCAGGAAAAGAGGCTGTAGAGAAATTATTGATTCCCTATTTCTTTTTATAAAACACCTTTCCTCAGGCTCTTTTCCTTCCAGCTATCAAAACTGCTGCCAGAGACAGCAAGTGTACCAGTCCTCTTTAATTAAGCTTCGCAGCTGATGAGATGGACACGTTGCTTTGTCTGCAGTCTGTTTACAAGGCATCGCCAAAGGGATTGCTGTCCAACCTCCCTGCTGCCAGCGACCACAAAGCCAACATGGCCCTGCCACCATGGGCTCACTGTGCTCAGTGTAGCTGCCTTGTGTGCCCTAAATGAATAGGGCTGCAAGAACTGGATTTACTGCAGGACCCATCACTAATGAGTCATTGGTTCCTTTCATATCAAGGACCTCAAGTGAACACCAAGGGTGATGCTACGAGGACAATTCACCCACCTGTGGCCTGCTCCCAGGCACACTTTGTGTTGAGCACCCTTGAGGTGTGAACAAAGGGCAGGATGCAGACCAAAAGCGACTACTTCTGGCCCATTCCTGATTGCCACCATTCTTTTAGTTTTTATTTTATTTTCTTATTGCTTCACTGAGCCTCTTGTTACATGATATGGGAGGGCTGCAAGGCACCTTAGGAAACAGGTTCTAAGAAAGAACTTGAGATCCAGTCTGCAGCCTACTCCTCTCCCCTGTCTGAGGGATCCTTGAGAAGAAGTCACAGACTGGGTGGGCTGTCGAGGAAAACTAAGTATTTCCCTTGGACTTCAGGTTGAGTATTCCTGGGCAAAGTCACTGAGAGAATGAGACATGCGAATGTGAAAGACGCCTCTGTTGCTCTCACTCTATTTTTTATCCTCACTATCAAACGTTTTCATATTTTAACCTTTCAAGAATTCATTTTTTCAAATCAAACTATGTACTGCAGTGATTCAGTTCTTCACATTAATTCAGGCATTTTGTGAGTCACAGAAACTGCCAATCCATTCCTTACTGTTTTCCAGCTACACAGCAGCCAATGAATAACTTCCCTCCACCCATCAGGCTTTTTTATACTAATTTTGTGTCTAACTTCAATCTGTACACAATGGTAGGAGTGAAAGATGACTCAAATCCAAAAAACACAGCAGCAGCATTTTAGCCAAAGTGTGTAGTGTGGGATGGGGAGTGGGGTTATGCCTAACCTAACTCTTCTGATGGCTGCTCTCACAACACTGAACATCTTCAGAAAAGTTTCTGTCCTCTATTATCTACAAAGAACAGCTGAGCACCATTTCTCAGAAGAACCTCACACCAGGACAAATGCTAAGAACATTCAAAATCAACAGGCAAAATGATGAAATAAACCACAATAATAATATCTCTTGTATGAAGATCTCCCATCAATACTGTTCCTTTGGAATTATCTTAGAAAATCATCACTCATGATTTATTATTCCACCTCCAATTCCTTCCCTGTGTGTTTCATTGTAAAACTGTCTTTCAATGTTTCAGTGAGGAAAAAGGGAGATATATACCACTCCAGCAATCAAATAAAGATTATGAAAGAGTCAGCTTGTTACAAAATTACCTCTCTTCAGTGATTTTTATACTAATATTAAAAACAAGGCCTTTAAAAAAAAAAGAAAGAAAAGGAGCTGGGGGTGGGAGGGTGTGAGAGAAATTTTTCTGATTCAACTAATAAAAAAGCAAGCTGTACCGTATTTAATATGAGCTTTGGTAGCACTGGGCTAATTAAAACCAGAACTTACTGACAGCTACCTAGATGTACAAGAGAATCAAATCTGCTTCCAAAGAAACAGAAATGAATTTTAAAGGAAGAAATATTTTATGGCTATTTCAGCTCTCAGTTCAGCAGCTCAGCACTCAACACTACAGCTGACATATTTATGAATGCTTAAATGTCAGTAAATTGTATAAAAACAATATCTCTGCAATTTATGAATCTATAATTCATTTTTTCACTGTCTGCTCTATATTTCATCACTTCATCATTTTCGAGAGAGCAAACATTCTGAAGACTGAAATTATATGTAGCAAGTGGCTCTATATGAGAAAAGGGTTGTTATTGTTGCATCAAATTTACTCCATGATAACAAATTAGTGTCTTCTACTGGTGCTGCATTTGAATGCCTTAAAAAAACAAACAAAACCCACAGAAATGAGATTGAAGAACAGAAACTCAGAGCAGCAATTATGTTTTTAAAATCAGTTGATTTAACCAGGTCAGAAAGTCAAATGCAAAAAGTAGTAAAAGAATTCATTATTTTAAGAGGTGTTCATCTGGACATTAAAATCCTCATTGTTCTTTCTTTGCCCACTTTGAAAATACATCTTGGTCAATGATGCATGACAAGGAACTGAAAATAATGAAATCAGAAAAAAAAATCTGCAGCAATTGAGTTGAGATGTGATTGTGTAGCACATATTCTCCCCCAAGTTTATATTTTTTTTGCATTGAATGTGAACCAAATGTGTCCGAGGACCACTGTTTCAGGATGAGAGCCAAGATTTAACAGTAGGTAACTTAAGTTAACTTTCTACTAGATTATTGGTAAAAGCAAACAAAACTCTTTTGCTTAAAGGATGACTTCTGCTGTATGTTTTTCCACTTTTTATCTTGAGAGGAAAGTCCCAGCACACACACAAGGTGCACCTCCCTTCCTCATTCAGTGGCTTGGCATCTATGCCGCATTTAGTGCCCTTTTCTTCCCAACTGCTGGTGCTGCATTTATATTTTTCTTTGTGTTGGCTAGACAGTAGGTACAAACTCAGTTCAGTCCATCACTCCTGGAGCCGGGGGGTATACTGCTTCTCTCCAAGAAGGGACACCCAATCCTAAGCTCAATTGGCACAAACACCCAGATGTTTGAAGTGCAAAATATTTGGAATTGCCTTGCCTTGACAGTTTGGGGTTCTCAGTGATGATTACTCTAAAGATATTGAGATCCAATACTAACTATTCTGTAGAACTAAAGTCAACAGGAATATTTTAACAAAATGCAGCCTCACTTGGAGTACTGCATTTAACAGAATAGGAGAATTTGTGTGGGATGTATTATCTCTTTAATGTTAACATCTTCTGAGGTATAGCTGTGTAAAATTCATTTTGCTAGACAGAAAAATACATTAAAACACAGGGAAAAATATAGGCAAAACACAATATTACCAATAAACATTTTCTTTTTACTTGGAATTGAACCCAGCAAAATATATAGATCTGAATTAATGGAGCAGTGCATGGCAGACAAATTACTATGAGTATTATTTCAAAGATTCAAAGAGGCAGTTTCTGCACAATATACTGTCAGACTGCATATATTGTATAGCATTGGCACTCTAGTAAAGATAATTTCAAATATTCATATCTCATTGGTAGATTCTCATCTAAAACTGTATACTTAGGGTCTAAAAATGCATTGCACTGAAAAGAAAAACACATTGATTATAAAATAAGCTCAACCAAATTCACATGATGTTTGGAAAGACAGTAGCTTTGCAATGCCAGTATCATTACTTGTAGGATACAGGAAACAGTTAGTGACATTTTCATGCACTGCCTTCTTTTCCCCTTTCTTTCTCCTCTCTCCACCCTCCCACCCCTGCTCTCCCCCGTGGCTTGTTACACAAAGCAGCTAACGACATGACGCAATAATGATTGTTTAGCACCCCACATGCTTTGGGAGACTAGAGCATTGCAAAGAAAAATCACTGAGAGAAATCGAAAGGTCCTGGTGTAAAAATAAATAAAAAGAAACAAGTGCACATAACATCAATGCCACCTCTGAGAAAAATCATCACTACACGAAGATACAGTATACATAATACAGTATAACATGCACTCTCCAATGATAAGCTAGAAGATCCAGAGTAAGTAAAGACTTAATACTTGTGCGGTTTTTTGTGCAAAATTCTGAAAGACCATGACAAAAATCACAGACTGACAAAAGTTTGAGATTGCCAGACAAGCCGTGGCATTTGATCACCACTCCAATGACCGGATCGTTAGCCTGCTGCTAGATTCACGTGAAGTGAACAGGTTTAAAGTTTCGTGTTGCTCATCGTTACAAAATATGAGGCCGTAGGGGCAGTGTGGGAAGAGATAGAGCCCCTTGCTTGTGAGGGGCCAGGCACGGCGGTGCTCTGCAGGAAGCTTCGATATGCTCTGTCATCATTAGCATTTTTATTGGCTATATGAAGAAGGAGAAATTATATTAGCTTAAAAAGAGATTCTATTTGCAGAAAAACACATGCACTAGTAACTCAGCGTGGCCACGTTAAATCTCTTGAGCTTTTTCTCAGAGCAGCGCAAACCAGAACACTTAAAAATCTATTTAAAGGAAAATAAATTTTTTTTGGGGCGGAGGGGGTGTTAATATTAAAGGTAATTTACTCATTAGATACACTCTGAGTCTGAGTGAGGAGTGGTATTCACAGCATTTTCTGCTGAATGCCACTGAAAACAAGATACAGAGCTGTGTTTGGATCTGGCAACCTTATTGTGTGCTTCCAGGTCATTATAAAAAACAAGCTTGACAAGGAGAGGTAGAGTGAGTTGTCAAAAAGCTTAAATCTGTGATTGTCATGTGTCTGATCTGGTCCAGGAGAGCATGGCTTTACCATTCGCAATCATTTGCACAAAGAAAACAAAGAAAGGGCAAATGATACAGTACTGTACCTCCATGGTCTGAGACTGGTGCATGGCTTTGATTGCATTCTGTGCCATTGCCCTTGTAGAAAATGTGACAAACGCACAGCCTGTGGGAACAAGGGGACAGGGAGCAGGAAAGACAAAAAACAACAAGACAAAAGGGTTGGACGCTTGTTAAACCAACACAGTCTACGAGAACGGCCACAAGACGACACTGTTCTCAGTAGTACATAAAAATAAACAACTTCTCTAGTTTATTTATTGACAGTGCTGACTTGCTAATCTGACCATAGATGAAAGAAAAAAAAAATCAGGTGGGGATGGGTGACGAGAAAAGGGTTTCTTTCTTCATTTGTTTTTCTCTTTTTTTTGTTTTATTTTGTTTTTGTTCTTTAGCCACAGGGTTTGAAATAAATAGGCTTTTTTATGCAGAGTTTGGATTGCGTAGTTTAGTCCATTCAGGCCATGCATTAATAGTTGCTTGCTATGTCTTTTGTGCAGGTAAATATCGGATAGTGAATAAACAACTGGCATCACTGGCAGCTGAACAGAGAATTTAAAGGAGTCCATAATGTCATTTACATATTTCCGTGATGCACCAAGAACAACTGTACAAATAAGGATGAGAAAAACTCCACTGTGTACCCTGCAACTAAGTGTGAAAAGACTCAGACAAAATTCAGTAATGTAGGTGGAATCTTGACATTTAAGAAAATAACATATTAAGAATAAAAGCCTTTATGATTTTTGCTTCTCAGGGTCCTAGGTACAAGTATAATTCTTTGATGTATGAAAGCTACCACCAGCTTGAACAATTCAAAAGCTATGTGCATGAATAACTAAAAAATCACTTTTCTCCCTCTATAGCCTTTTGAATCATAATGAAAAGCCAGTAGGCGAATGCCTAGGCTATTTTTCCACCCTTTTACTATTGTCAGTCATACCTATACTGGGCATGGTACAGGTCAACTTTCTTAGTGCATGACTCACTGCCCTTTTGACTAATAAAAACACTGCCTTCTGAGATTTACATTTTATTCTTCATGCACCCCTGGGCATCTTAAAGAAAAAGACTGTGAAATTAATGCAGATTCAGGCTGATTTTGTAATAATACCATGGCACACTAAAAGCTTAGCTAAAGCAACACAGACTTATTTCACTTGTGATCTCTAATGACTTTAAAAGTGCATTGATTTTCAGCTCCCTTAGCCTTGCACAGTTTGAACTTAGGTTTCAGAGAATAATTTAGTGTTCCACTCAATTTCCTCAAAACATTATTATTATTACTACTTAAAAGATTTCCAAATGAAGCAAATCTAAGCACTGAGAGGCTAAAGCATATTGTCATTTTAGAGCTAATGCATGAAAGTTACATTCTGGCATCAAAAATAGAATATTGCTGCCCCTGTGGCCAATGGGCAAAATTAACTGTTTTGCAATCCAACAAGCAACAGATTGTTTGGTTTATGCAAATCAATTGGAGGCATAAAATATCTTTTCTTTTTTGCTCTGTGTGTACCTGGTAAGATTATCAAGTCAAGACTGTATTCACATTTTAATCAAACAACAGTAAGAGAAAGCAATGCCTGATCATTACCCAAAAGCACTACATCTAGTCATGAAAATAAAGTCAATGCATTTTTGCATCATGCAGTACTTTTTTCCTCATTAATGTAAAAGCCCTTGGTACAGGAGAACCTAAACTGGCTTATGTACCTCTGGCTGATGGGTCAGCGTTATAAAATCAGAAGTCAGAATTCTTTTGTGTGAACTTCAAGGCAGTGACATGACTCTACATGCTTCTCAGGAAACAAAACACTGATGATGTCTTACAGCTGTTTAGACCCACTACATATTTCTATACTACCGTTATTCAGCAACAAAGTCCTGTCAAAGAAAATGATGTAATCAAGAGCTTCCCGTACAGCATTCTAGACCAAATGTGCATAGAAGGGTAAATAAATGACAGTTCCTCTGCTAGCTTCCGTAATGTTGCTGTGCACTAAAATGAAAGAGGCCCAAATTTACCATTGAAGTCATCTATCTTGAAAACCATTTTGGTTATTACCATTAAAAGAGGAAATATCACCAAGGGTTTTCATTTCTTGTCTTGCAAATTCGAAGTGGGATGAGCACAAATAGAGATATACTGGAGGGCAGGCAAGAAACCCCATAGAGCCTTGAATAATATTGTTTATAATGGTCAAGAAACTGCTTCATTCACTTCTTCTGCTCTCATTATCCAGGAGTGTGTACCATAGTGACAATTACTGAATGGAGGTTTAGAATGCATAAGAAGCATGTAAAATGTCAACAAAAATCAATAAGACACAGTTTATGCATTTATCACAATTTCTACCCAGTGGTACTGCTGTAAGTAACTTACTGAGAGATGTTGCAATTAGCAGGTCTCAAAAGAACTGCGAATCAGCAGAGAAATAAAGCTGTACTCCTCTCAAGATAAAGCAGACTCGCTCTTCCCTCTCTTAAGCTTTTTCTCTTTTTAAGCACAAAGCTCAGCTGTTGGGGACTTTCAGAGTCCAACGCTGCTGCAAAACCTCCCTCCTCATTGCCCAGCCCAAATTCATTTGCCTGGATCCTGCTTTCCTTTGTCGTGAAGTGAAAAGACTCATTGCAGATCTCTGCAAAGTGCTGTACAGCAAGCTACCTAGTTAAAAGAAACTTGTTCTCTGGGCAAGGGGAATGCTTGATGAATGAGGTTATGCGGCCTGAATATGAGCATTTGGAAACAGCATTCCACGGAGAAGACAGGACTGCATTTTAATTACTGTTTGCCAGCCACAGGCTACAAGGTTAGGTCCCCTTGTTATCTCTGGTCAGCAAGCCATTTCCCACCGATGGACAGTGGCCATTTGCACAGTAAATAACCAATTTGCTTAAATAATCATGGTAAAAAATAAGTAGACAACGACATTTCTAAATTATCTGATAACCTAGACTTTCAGTTGTTACCATCAAGCATTCCAAGTAGATGCCAGCTAATTAACCATATTTCCAGACATTGTTCCAGACTAAAATGCTATGTGTATTCACATCTAAAGGTTTTTTTTTTTTTTTTTGTTTTCAGCTACTAAACCTGCACAATCACATTCAGTATTTGTATATGTTATATGTGCACATATTTTTTTGTGAGGGAAACATGAGATCCTCTATATTATATTGTTCATAAAACATGGAATCCCTTCCTTCTATGTGACCAGACTGCCATGCTGGAGAGGAGCTAAACCTAGACAGCAGGACTCAGTCCACTTCACCACCACAGTTGCACATCTAGCTTAGGTACTGAGAAAAGCTGTTCATCTTAGATGCTTGTATCCTCTGCCTCAGGTGATGTCAGCTCCTTTTATTTTTCTATATGGGGAACATAGGCACTTTAGGAGGATGTTTTCCTTGGGCACCTAGAATTTCATCAGACATTGGTGTCTGAGCTCACTCAGTTTCACTTGTTGAAGTTAGGTGAGCTCTTTCAGCCCTGAACCATCCCACACTCACCCTTGTTTCAGAGGGGTTGGGAAAACATTCCCTTTTCAGCATACTTCACTCTATATCTCATGGATACAGGTGGTCTTTTGGGAACATGCCAGCAGCTTTAGGACTGTAAATCACAATTACAGCAGGACAAGACTAATCAGATTTCATGCCTCGTGGTGCAAGGAAACAAGAAAGATTTCCACGGCCTCTTACCTCATCATCTGAAACACTGCATTAATTGTAACGCCATGGGCCAACAGCTACAAGCAAACTATTTCTGTTCTACCATACCAAGTCCCGATACTTCAATTTCTGCCTTCCTTCTGTAGCTATGGAGCTCAGACTGAGAGCAAAAACACAGAAAGGGGATATTTCTACAGCTACACCTTGAAACACTACACTTTCTACACTATTACACCTTGAAATTACCTCTGTTATGTAAAAATATCCATCTGTAAATATGGCCAACTGGAAAGTCATGTTGCAATTCTTTATGACCTCTGGTTTCAAAATGCCAGAGACCGGTAACAGAAACAAAACGGGATGGAGAAAAGAGGGCTAGGAGTTTTAGTTGTTTCTCCAACGCTGCCTTCTCATCCCATACAACAGATAAGTGGCTGACTAGGGACTGGTTTCTCCAAGTAATTTCCTCCTACAGGCAGAACTGGTAGGAGGCACCTAGCCCCATCCCGGAGCAGATTTTGGAGCATGTTACTGCATCTGCCATCTCAGCTAAAGCAACATCCAGACTCACAAGGTTGGTCTTCTTTTCCCCCTAGAACTGAAGAGAATTTTGAAAAGGCTGAAAAATTAGAAAAGCTTTCTCCTTGAACCATGCCACCCCATTAACTAGAGCTTGATGCTCGAATGACTGAATTATCTGAAATATTTAAAAACGCCCAGCACTGCCCCATTTCAGCTCCTGCTTCACTTGGTTCTTCTCATCTCAGGCTTTCATAGACTGTTTTGAAATGTTCGCCTGTTCATGCACAGAGTAACATAACATCAATACCAGCGCTCTGCCAGTGAAGTAGAACATTTTGAAGTATGTAGGCCTCAAGGTAAGGGGTCTGATTTCATACTTGCACAAGAAAGCTTTCAGATAAAACCACCATTGTCTAACAGAGGTTTTAAAGCCCCCAAACCCTCAGTAAAGACAAAGGGAGATGCAAAACCCCTAGACAATTTGGAATCAGGCCAAGAGTTAAAAATGGGAGTTTGAAAAACACGGCTTTAGAATTCTGGAGATGAAAGAAAGACAGATACAATCAATTTAAAATATATATATATATATATATACAGTGACCCCTCTGACACAGAAGGTGGCTCAGGAGAATTTCAAAGCCATCCAAGCAGTCGCAGCATGATGCACAGAGGCTGCGCAGCTGGTGGTGTAATGGTTTTGCTACAGCTTCCCAGTTCACCACAAATGAGATTTTTCTTCACTTTCAGCAAAGAAACAATAGTGAAAAGCTGCCAAAATACTCCTGCAAGAAGCATTTGGGATCCTCTGAGATGAAAGTCGCTATTTAAAGAAAAGATAAGGCTCGAGTAAAAAGCGATGGAAATTAAACGTGATAAAAATAAGTTCTAGTTGTGCTAAAATATTTCTAGCTGAGATTGCAGAGTAGACTTTCCGTTTTCTACACTGTGATATTATAGCACAGTCTGTAGGAAGGACCAGCGTGGGAGACAGCCTTCTACTGAAACAGATCACACAAAAATCTTTGTGGCTTACACACATTTCAGCTACAAATGAAATCCTCAGATAGTTTACTGTACAGACACTGGGTCATTAACTATTGCTGAATATACACAATGGCAGGTCTGAGAACAAGTTCACCAACTCAGCCCAAAGTAATTCGAAGAAGTCACAGTAAAACTCTTAATGTGTGTCAGGCATATATGGCCAACAACAGGCACGTCCTGTAAACATGCCTTATCTCTTTGGCTTTTTTCAGCCATCAACGAGATGACAGACACTAGGTAAGTTCATAGCTTCCTCCAAGTTTTTCTAATTGGACAGTCAGTTAACCACTCTGCAAAGTGCAGACTTCAGTAAATGGAATTAACACAAACCTAGAGTCAAACAGGTACCAAAGACCACATCCTGTAACAGTCTCAATGTCCCTTCTGTTGGAATAAAAATTCTTTTCATTTCAGACCTCCTTCTGAGGAGGGAGTGCTGAGAAGATGCAGTAATGGAAATCTGAGATTGGGAGTCACTGGCCACAGGCCAGCAGACACTGGTCACTTGGATGTGGTTGCTCCTTCCCAGCTTCTGAAAATTTTCACCAGAGGAAAAAGAAAATTAAATGTGACATAATGATTGGAAAAATTAAAATGTTACCACATTATAGCAAAATAAATAAGGCATGGAGGTGCTTCTGAAGAGCAAGTAAAAATACAGCACTTCCACTGCACTTGTTTCCCATTGCTTACTGATACAGAAGTCAAAAGGTGGCTCCTGTTCCAGGCTGCTCCCATGGCAGCACTTCACATTACTTCAGCTCACAAAGGAGCAGTAAATACCCATAAGGAAAAACGAGCAGGCATAAAACTTCCTCACCTACCCTTCAATGCAATTAGTTAGGATGCAAATACCAATTTTATTTTTTTCATTCTTTAAGTAAAACCCCAAATCTGAAAGTTATAAATGGATTTTTGTGAAATCAAATTGCCTGATCATGGCATAATTCTCCATGCCGTTTCTAACCTGCTCTTAAAGCAAACAAAGAAAGCATTCCATGTAATCAATATGTCCAGAAATGTTTCCTTGTCCCACGTGTCTGGTGATATTTTGTTAAAAAGTCATACAATTAGGAGCCTGGGAGGTGCAGGAATATATATACAGAGCTTTTCCACAATTTTCATGGTATATCCAATTGTCTGTTCATGCTACTAGCAGATTTTCTCCAGAGCACACTGTTAACCCAGTTTACATGTTTCTGGTATCTGTTATATAAATCTACTCTTAGCAATACAGCCGAATAATTTGCTGTGTGGTGCTCCTGTGATAAGAGGATTTTTTTTTATCGTCATTGTGGATGGTAATAATTCCTAGAGCGATACAGAGATATTGATCCCCTGATCTAAAAAAAAAAAAAAAGTATAAAGCTAGAGGAGCATTGCTATCCTTATTTTAAGGAAGGGAATAATAGGTGATGAGAAATCAACACACCTATAGTCATAGCACACATCAGTAGCACAGCCACAAATCAAACTGAGGTATTTCTGGCTATTTTTGCTTAGTCCAGCTATCAATGCACGGCTGTCTGTGTTGGCATCTGTGGTCATGTAGACATGTGCTAGAAGTCAGGAGGTCTGAAAGTTTCCTTAAGCCGTTTACAATAAGTGATTTAAAATCTTAATCATCTGAGGCAGTTCACTTCTGCTTTTTCATGATAATGAAGCTTAGCACATGATATCACAATCATGAATTTTTGTAAAGCATACTTAGCTCTTCAGAAAAAGTGCTGGATTAAACAACCCTGCAGGCTGAATCCTTCTCTTTGAATAATGAATATAGTACAGGCAGCTGCAAGCTTCTTTAGATAGTCCCGTGAACCCTGCTAAAGCGCAGGCTAGCCTCCATGCCTGTTCAGTCCCCAGCTTCCTTATCTCTACAGCCAACAGGCTTTTTTTTTTTATTTATTTTTTATTTTTTTTATTACTATTTAGTACTTTTCATCGCTAGGAATTACTCCTTGCCAACCAGCTAATTTCAGAGGGACTTTCACAGCCTTTGGAAGGCAGTGCCTTTTGGTTGCTGCCTATTTCTTGTAGCTGGTCAGAATGCAACAAGTTATAAACAATTATTTCTCACATGCAGGAGCAAAAAAATAGTGGGAAATAAAAATGACTTAAGGAAAAAATCTCAGTTTCTTTAAAATATACTGCTCCACCACTGGAGCTTTGTACCATTATTTTACTCTCATTTTACAGATGAGTTTCAAATAGCTGACAATAGGAATCTGGAGTGGAAATGCTGATGGTCCATTATCAGTAGTGACAGCAATGGGTGCGACTTTATTAAAGTTCTGTCAGCTCTTGGCTAGAAGCTACAGTGGGAACAACCAGTTCAACCCTTCACTTTATCTTAGCACTTATATTGCACTCATCACAAGTGTTACATTTCCCCTTGCTGCTGCAGGAAGGGATTTCTTCTCACTACTGGAACCAGGTGGAACCCTAAAATCCTACATCCCACCTATGGGTTTGCTGCAGACTGTCACCATGCTAGCAATACGGTTGCTGTTGAAGTGAAGACATGACCAAAAAGTCAACTGAAAGCTTTTTACTCTATGATGAAAAAAAAGACGACAACAACAACAAATAGCAGCACAAATCAAAATCATTCTACTGAGCAGTGTAACCTGGAGCTATTCCTTGCAGCTATCTGCTGGTAATAAAGATTATTTGCCTGAATCCTTCAACAAAGCTCGAAAGTTGGCATAGATACCAATGAATATACTTTTCAAGCTCTTTTCTTCCAAGATACCATGATGTATGCTCGTTATGCAACCGAAAAGAGATGCCAAACAGAGTTTATTGGACCATATTTCCATCTCACTGCTGTGAGCACTGTGAGTTCCCAAAGGCTCTGGCATCATGAGGACAGTGTTTTCCTAAGACAGTGACTATTTCTCATTCACGCCTCTGTGTCTGGGAGGGAAGCACATCCGGACTGATGCTGGGAAAACAAACGTTGTTTGTGGTAGAGGAAACTAACATCTTGAAAATGGTAATATGAATTAAAACTCGTTAAGTATCAGATCTCATTACTAAGATTTAACTGCAAAATTCTCCTTCTTGCTTTAGCGAAGCAGCTTTTCATCCTTGGCTTTTTCAGCCAAGCTCCCTCCACTGCAAATCTCCCTTAGCACTTTTCATTTCAGCTTTGCAATACCAACCATTTTTCCAACACTTTGCCTTCTCTCATGGCACAGTGGTTCTGTGAAGCTGATAAACATCTGCCTGAAAGCCTGGTTGGCACAGCTGAACTCATTTTCAAGTGTGAACATGGGTGTGTAGAAAGCAATTCAAGTTTAACAAGCCATGATGCATGAGGGCATGACAGAATATCAGTCGTGATGGTGACCGAAATAAATCCGAGTGGCAGGGAGGATACAGCTCTGCTGAGACTACTGGTGTGTGACCTACCTGCACTAAGATCTTCACCCTCCAGCAGGAGAGAGCAGCACATTAACTCTATGGCTCTGCCTGGCAGACAATACTGCTCTGCCTGGTACATTGGTGATGTGGCTTAAAAATCTCAGTTTCTGATTACTGTGATATTGCTATTTATGGTAGAACAAAACTACCCCACCATTGATTTCATAATTAGCTGTTCTATGCTCATAGCATACCCAATGCCTATTGAATAAAAAGAATTATGCAGTGGATTTTCTGCAGATCCCAGGTGAGATCCATTTCTTTGCTGGTTAATACCAAAGAGTCAATTAATTCTTCTGGGACTCAAGACATCTCATGGCCAGATCTTGTTATTCCAGCACTTATTTAGCACCTTTCCCACTTGTGCCCGCTTGTGTCTTCCACCATCCCTTCTCTGTGCTAGTTACAAAGTGAAATAACTAAAAATCAGAACTATTTGTTTTCCCTCAATGTGGGGTCTAGCAGATAATGACAGTGCTCGACCCCATCAGTTAACATTCATTACTGAGCTGCAGGAACCAACCTCATACCTTTCCCCTGGTCTTCCCCAAGGCAAAAGCCATGATCCTGATGCTCTCCTTGCCTGAAGGGACTGCTGTATGCCAGCCCCAAAAGTTTTGGGATTGCAGTCTAATCATGTATAAATCCAAGTGCACAATTTTCTTGAGGCTTCCTATTTATTGTCAGAATATCTTCTCAACATGCCCTTATTATTCAGGAATAGTATAGTATATGTTTTCAAGCAGTGCTGTGAAACGTACAGTAATCCATGCCACTTCCCCTGCTGAAATGTATAGGATTTTTAAACAAGCTGGGCTGTGCACAAAACACTCTGCTTTTCAACCCTAGGCAGAAATTGTTGCACAAAATACTGAGCATCCTAGGGACTACGGGAAACAAATAAATCCAGAAGTAAAAAAATATAAAAAAACTAGACCTATATCTACATGCAAGATAGATGCAATTATTTTTTACTGTGCCTTTTGAAAATGTAATAAAATGCATAAACTGTGCTTTCTCTGTTTATTTTATTTATTTCCATAGAAATAGAAGTGATGTTCCTCACAGCTCCACACTTGGAACTCCTTCACTCCCCGTGCCATGACATGACAGCGGCTGTACCACAGCAGCTTTCCCCACTGAAGATGGGACTATCACGATGCCCTGTTCCACTCTGCACCACACAGTGCAGTTTGTGAAAAGGTTCAGAGTCTGAGAATAATTTCAGGTCCACATATCAGGGACAACATCAATATACATTTATTTTTCTCTTCAATATGCTTTCAGAGAGCCTTTCCAAAAGGCACTTTTGCACTCAAAAAGGGTCACCAGCTATTGAAGTCTGTGCCGCACTCCATTTCCAAGGTTCAGGTCAGCTGCTTGACCGCTCTCAGTGGTGCTGCTTAACACCTCTCTCCTGGTTTTTGCTTTGTGATAGATGCACAAGCTTTATAAGCTCTTTTTACAAAGTTAAATCTAGGTAAAGCTCTCAGGTTCAAGCTAACCTCTTTGTTTCTGAGTTAAAGCAGACCTATGTTTTGCATATGGTTATAAAAAACACAGAAATTGAGGAGATAGTGCTACAGCGCAGGCCGGTTCCCAAGACCCTGTATGTCTTCAACTAGTCATTTACAGTCCTTTCTTTTTTTTGGCCTTATGGTACAAAACAGAAATGGGGTCAGGGAACAATCTTTGATTTTGTGAGAGCAGATAACTGAGGGTGTTTTCTCAGGGTGCAAAGGAACCTTTCCAGCTGACAAACAGTGCGATAACACGAGTTAATATGTTGGCACCAAGACCTTTCTGACACTGGAAATAAAAGGTGATAATTTCAGTCGCTGTGAAAAGTTCATGCGGATACCTTCATCACGTGGGACGTATTACGGCGTAACCTCTACTGCAGACAGCGGCTATGCCTACCCTGACTGTGACATATAGCTCCCAATTAGCACTTAAGGAAAGAGACTTTACAGACTGCACACTCACCTCTGCTCAGCCCATCAGGTCCCCGAAGGATTCGGCATTCTTCTATCTGTCCGAACGGAGAAAACATCACCCTGATATCATTCTCATTACACTTCTTCGAAACCATTCCTATGAACAATTTTCTGTCTTCCACAGCTAGAAGATAAAAATAATGAATGAGCAAAGGCCATTTCATCTTTTTCCTGTGATCAATGCTTCATTACCACATCAAACCAAGCTCCAGTCATGTGAGTCTGGCTCTGTAACTGAAGACAAGTCCTAAGGCAAACACTTTATACTTACAACCTCCCTTCCCCCTCTCCCCTCCCCACCCAAAATCTCTCATTTTTCTTTATCTCTCTGCCTTTTTTTTAGTGATGGTTGCTGTTTATGTAACAGATTAATTGGCTGCCTTAGTCACTCTGCATATACCTCCCCATCACAGCTTCTAAGGGAAAAGCATCCTCTGTTAGAAAGAGTAAAAATATCTTTGCATAGATTTTAATTCAGATAAATTCCCTCACTTCCCTCATGTATGAAAGAAATCATGACAGGGGTGAGGCTAAAGAGGGGATTGTGCACGTAATGATATGAGCTAATGAAAAATATTCCAGAGAAATGTTTTGAGAGAGAGGCTCCTATCTTAGCTTTCAATTTCAACTAACTTAATGCATGGCACTCAAAAGGCAGATGTGTAACCACCGCTCTGGAAAAAGAATGCATTAAATTTTCCTGCTTTTTTCAGAGTGACACAGTCCTCTCCCCTCCAAAGGGACACGAGGCATATTCTAGGGCAGCACTTTAACAAGGAGGCTGCACAGTGCTTTCCAAGAGCCAAAATCTTTGATTTGTAATGATGCTGAGTTTGCAAAAAAACATGAAAAGGTGCTTCACCTGAATTATTGGTAGAATATTTTCTGCCTGTATTGTCACCAAAACCAGTAAGAGCTAGACTGCAGCAGCAGGACTCACACAGTCCTGTTAATCAAACTCAAATTTACAGGTCTAAAGCTGCAGACTTGTCAAAAATGAAATAGGTCATCAAAACTTAATGCACTCTGGAAAGACTTAAAATGTTAACACACCATCCCATCTATATTAAACCCAAAATCTAAGTGCTTATTATACAGTATATACACCAGTGCTTTCTTCTTCTCTTGAAATGGCATGTAAATCCAATTCACTGTTAATGAACAGACTGTCAGAGTTTGCAGGGATGCAAAGAGAGAAGGAAAGCTTTACTCCTGAGAGTCTGCAGTGCACTTACTTATTTCTATTATTGTGCAAATTATTTTTGTAACGAAGTATTTTCATTTCTGGGCCTACAAAAAAAAAATAATGAATCTTCCCTTGCTCCCCAACCCTTTCTCCTTGTATTAGTACGAGTTTGTCAAATGGAAAAAATTGCAGCTGAGGAAGAAGAAACTGCATCTATTTTCATAGGATTTTATTCGTGTTATACTTCAACACTTTAACTGCATTTAATAATTTCAACAATAAAAAGAAGAAGTTCATGTTTATTGATCACAAGAGAGGTGTTTGCAGTAATTTTTTCCTTAGAATTGCTGGGTTTAAAAAGTGTTTGTAGCTTTTATGCAAGCAAGTGCTGAGACTGTGCATTTTTCAGAGTGCAAAACAGAGACCAGCCCCTACAATTTCAGCTTCTCACTCAAGAAGCTTGCAAGAAAATTGGTGTGAATTTAGCACCCAGGAGAAGTTTTTTCTTTGCAGAGATTCCTGAAGTCTCAACATTTTCATTCACACTTTACATTGGGTTCCACTGGCAGGTTAACCTTCCGGGAAGGGATAACAAATGGTGAATGCATGGGATGAGCCAGGTATGCACAGATCAGCAGCTGAATAGTGGGATTGCCAATAGGACATGGAAGTTTGGATCTGTCCTTCAATGAAACTTTACACCTGATTCATAATACATGATTAGTATTGGTACTGCAGATAATTATGTTAAGAATGGTGGAATTGACTTGGCTTGCTCACAGTCACATGGAGAGTCTGGGTTCTTTGCTGGTGAGAGGACACCTGTAAGTTGGCTGCTTAAAATTCCTATATCCCCTCGACTAATCTGTTTAAGCAAGGTCCAGGGCCAGCTTGTTCCCTCAACAACAGCCACACACTGTGGCCAGGGTACAGGAAAGGGTATGAGGCAAGGGACTCAGCTGGGCTGCCAGGAATTAGTAAGGATTTCTCATACCACAAACTGAGATTGGGCTAGGAGAAGCCCAGGCACAAGCATTGCCTTCTGCTCTGTGTTTTGGACCTCTTAACTTCTGCCTGTATGTCTGTTAGTACCCAAGCAGTTAAAATTTGCGTTCATTTTAGGCTTGAAGTCCAGTGCAGGTCTACTCAAAGAGTGACCGGATCCCAGCCTTCCCTTAAAAGTAGACACTGGCAGAGTTGGACAAATGTCTGCAATGTGGTCCCAAAGCAAGGAGCCAAGGGTCCTGCTTAGGAGGGAGGACAAAGAATCAAATAAAAAAAATTCACACAGAAACTCAAAAAAGGAGACTTTTTTTTTTTTTTAAAAAAAGCAAACAGAAGCTGTCAGGGTGCCAAGGAGCCCCTCCTGCTTCTCTCTCCCTCCAAAGCAAATGGAAAGGCTTTGTTTTAATTTTCCAAAGAGTAGCAGATGACTAACTCCCCATCAGCATCCTTCAGTATCACTAGTAAACCCGTAAATACACCACTGAACTAAGATGATTTGCAGGTTTTCAGCTTGAGGGTGATTTTATAGTAAATTAAACATCCAGCTCCCGTGTACTGTACATCTTAAAAATGCAGATTTCACAAAGAATGCTCAGAGTACAGAAAACATATTGATATGATGACGTGCCCTGCATTCGGTGCCATTAGTCAGTGCTGATCAGCATTGAAGCTTAAGAAAATTGCTATTCTGTTTTGGCCAGGGGCCCAGCATAAAAAACATTTAAAGGGACAACTGTCAGGATCAAAATGACATATTTTCACTCCATCTCATAGAACATCTGATATTATTAGGCTGACATAATTTTAAAATGTATAGTCTCATGCAGAGAAAGGAATGCTTTTTTACCTGCACACAACCGTCAGGATTTGTTTCTGCATTCTTGGTCAGCCACTTCACTCCTTTCTTTCTAAAAGGAATACTTCCCTGCCTTGCAGGCATTGTGTGAGAATCAAATAGACAATGCATCGCAAGAAGAATGGGTCAGGTCTATTTAGATGTTAGCAAACTCCCCTTTGGATCAGCTGAGCCTTGCCTGTGCACATTGTTTTGCATCCATAGACTGTAAAGTGAGTTCAACATCAAGTCCATGCAACCCAACAAAGCATGGAGACTGGAAAGGTGCTATCCACTGCTGGCTGGAAAATGCAGAGCAGTTTCTGAAGCTATTTCCCCTAACTTTACTCACCTAAAATTAAAGTTTCGAGTCCTAGTCTACGCTAAAATGTGATCTATCAATACCAATGTCAAGAGATCAGCTCCTCCAAAATCACCTCTCACAGCAAGGCTGGATGGCTTGTTTCATGGGAGCCTACCCCCTGCCATAGACCACAGATGAGGCTGTAACCTTTCAGCTAACTCCTGACTCTAAGGTGTATATGTCCTCAGCTCTGGCCTCAGGCAAGGGAGGAATAAGTGAGCTCTGAGGGACTGGAGAATGCCTTGGAGCTCTGAGAGTTTTGGGCAACAATAGTAAGCAAAGGAGAAAGCTGGGGGAAAAAACAGCAGGGCACAGGGGACAGTATTTGTCTGTGCATATTTCAGAAACATTTTGCTGCTGCTTGATAATTCTCTCTCCCACACTATGGATAGTTTTCAATAATTCAAAATCCTGAAAATCAATGCAAAATTGGTGAGCATTTGATAATGTCATTTTTTTGACTCTTCTCTGAGGCCTGTTTGTTTCACACCACTCTGTTTCACACTACCCTGGCGATGTGCAGTAGATCCCCCTGGCCGTAAGCAGCGAGTAGGATGAGATGGCTGAGCACTCCACACTGATGGAGCAGAAGCAGGAAGAAGGTGACAGTGAACAAGGCCTGAAGTTCCAGTTACATGAAGGTGTGAAACTGCAGAGCATCCTGAGCAAGTAATTATGGGATTCACCTCTGTTCCATCCAGACATACAATGAATGCAGGTCAGTTATGCTGCCTGAGCAGTTAGTGGGATACACACAACGTTGTACTTGGTGTGCGATTCTTCTGCAGGATTTGGGGTGAGATCCTGAATGAAGGATGAATTCTGTGTGATGAACTGCAGATATCTTTTTTGAAGTGAGATGAGTTGTTTTCTTAACTCCATCAAGACTCACAAGAGTGCTGAGGGATCATGCTTCAAGAGAGCTATGGTAGCCATTAGAAGCTGGCAGAAATAAAGCCTGTTTCTGATGGTGGGGCTCCTCTCAATCTAGAGCCTCCTGCCTTCTGACAGCACTACCTTGAACTTGCAGAGCAACAGCAGCTTTACACAACTTGCTTCATTAATGAGCATTTTGCATGACCACAGCCTCAGTTTCACAGTCTGTAGTCTGTATTAGATCAGTTGTGCTAACCCAGGAGAATAAAGGAGCAGAATTACTTCCCACACACTACAAAAGAATGAAAACCTGTAATAATAATGGGAAATCTGCCCGAAGAGTGAAAACCTTTTCTCCTATCTCAAGCCTCAAAATTTCTTTCCTGAAAAATCAGTTATACGCCTGAAACAGTGGGTGGTATCCCTGCCCATAGCAGGGGCTTGGAACTAGATGATCTTTAAGGTCCCTTCCAACCCAAGCCATTCTACGATTCTATTCTACAATTCTATGATCCCCTTATTATAAATTTTGAGGGCTTCAGTCAGTTAAAGAGCATACTTTCCATCCAGAAGTTGCCTTCTCTTTTGAGCAAATCAAGAAATAGTTAATTATGTACAAATGGTTATATATTATTATTATCGTTTTCATCCAGAAGGGAAGAGGGAAAAACAGACTTTTTATTCCTACTTGTAAGCCAGTGAAAAACCCTTGTGCACAATCTGTCAAAGTCACACCTGGATCTGGAGCTGCCTGCATTAATTATCAACTTTTCTATGTGTTAGTGCTAACATATGGCATTTAATTACTCCCTCCAAATCGGCAAAGTTGTAGAATTTCAAAATTATTTCTTCAAGTTTTCACTAATAAAATAAAATAAAATAAATGATAAGATCACACAACTAACTCCCTACACTTTTTTTTTTTTTAATGGAGAATTTTGTAGTTTTCCCTAAAGCATGGAAGTGTATTTGAGAGTATTCTGTCCTCAGGATATGTGCCTGAAAGTATTGACAGTATTCAAATTCTTATCCAAGAAACACTTAAGTATTTGCTAGCTTGTAGCATGCTAATGGCCACTGACATCTCAGAGCCAAGCATGTGTGTATGTGCTTTTCTGCATTAGAGTGCAGATATCCCTTCCTTTTTGAAAAATAAAAAATATCCTTAAGCAGCCAAGTACTGTGAACGATTAACAGTTAGAATGAATCTAGCAATGGTGGAGTCTTTGAAGTCTTGAAGCCATGCTTTTCTGTCAAGCATTCCTTAACTGGAGCTTTGTAGATGGGTTAAAATAGCCACCAAGCAATATAAAGGTGGTTGGACAAAACCTAATGGGTGACAAGCATAGCACACACTACAAAATCATCTGAAAATCTTTCAGGGATGTTACATTTCTCAACAAGAACAGCCTTGTCAGAATCCTCCAGGGTAGACAAACTAATTAGATCTGAAGGCAAGTTTCTCTCCATCAGTTCTAGCTGCTAAAAGCTCAGTGGAACAGATTAAGCTTTGCTTCACCTGCGTGAGCAGAGATGACTCAGACACGTGAGCTATTGTTCTCCACCTTCAATGTTGAACACAGGGAAGAAACAGAGATGATTGCATGGATCCATCAGCCACCTAATTCCTACCCAGAAGAAAACAGATCTTCAGGTTGCTAATAAAGTCCTAACACTGCAAGTGCCCAGGCACTTAGTCAAACATGCAGAAGATGCCTCTTCCATAACCTTCTCCCAATTTCCATGAGGTGAGTTTGACCTTTTGTACTAAGGTGTAGGTTAATAAATTGATGTAATAAAAACAGGGACAGTGCTGAGGATTGAGGAGCATTTCATCCTAGCCTTAGAGATGATCATTACAATCTTGGATGATCATTACAATCTTTCTGCAAGAGCTTCAGGATGGGGAGGAGGCATCTTATTACACAGAAAATACTTTTCTTTGAAAATCTCTGTAAGTTGAAAGAGGGCCACCCTCCTTCCCGTCTGTGGAAGTTGAACAGGTCTATCCAGTCTTCCAGAAATGTGTGTGAACTCAGAAGAACTGCAATGAGTGTTCAGCCTCTCTTACATATCTTTCCACAAAGCTATTTGGAAATCTTGAACAAGAGAATTTCTTTAACCCCTTTGAAACTTGAGAAACACCACTTTATCCATAAAATGTAGTGGGATCTTCCCATTATGCAGAAATCAAAGGGTTTCAAGCATTCCTAAAAAGCTCAAACACCATGGATCATGAAAACCAAGATGCCTTGGCATATCTTCTTTCTTTTCCCCTTTGAACTTACCAATCTGGTTGAAGGGGTAGAGTTTACACTCTGCTGTTGGCACAGATAATATACCTCAGATGGATAGCCTGGAGCATATGAGAAACAAGTGCCAAACAGGCCTCCACAGCCCCCATGCTGTTATTCTTTCTCTTTTGGCTCTCCAGGCTGCTTGCAAACTCTCACCTCCTCCATGGATCCCCCTCCTACGCCCTGTCCTTTTGAGGAACCGTGCTGCTGTTCCCATCATCATGGTGTTAGTGTGCCTTCTGTTTCCCCACTCACTAGACGAGAAGAGTTCACCACCCCTAGAAAATGCCTACCAGAAGCATGTATGCTCTCCAGGAGTCTAAATTTAAAAAGGTTTTTAATGTGACAATGATGATTGCCTTTGATTTGTTGATGTTTTTCTTAAAATACAAAGATAGACACGAAAAAAAAAAAGCAAAATCCCAATCCCTCATGATTTTCCTTCTAGGGTTAGGTACAAGAGAATACTCTGAAGATTAATAAGAGTATTCCCACAGTGCAGACAAGAGTATCATGCAGATAACCTCGGTCTAACAGCAGCAGTGAGGAGTTAATTTACCCTGCTTTGTAAGCACTGCAGAGCAGGACAGGACTTGCACATTTCCCCATAGGGCTTTGCCAATATGTTCAATCTTCTTTAGGAAGAAAAATGAGGAATGAGGAAGTAATTTCTTCAGAGTTTACTTTGGTCCATTGACTCTTAAGTTTCCAATTTGCCAAGGCACTTCAGGTGAAATTTATTCTTGAAAGAAGAACCCATATAGGCTATACAGAGCTCAGGGGTCCAGGCCAGTGTTCTGTAACTAAAGGAAAGCTTTGCCCACTGCAAGCACATTAAATACTAAAGAATGAAATCTTGATTCCAACAGCAAACCTCTCACTTGCTACAGTGAGGCCTGAAAACTTTGGTCCTCCTCTGCCCACGCAGACGCCTTGGCCTCTCTTCTGAGCATTCGAAGAAGGCAACAAATTGCTGCTAAAACTCTATTTGTGGACAACCCAAGAGAGAGAACACCACTCCTATGCAAACAGATGATGGCTCAAATCTCCCATGTTTGTGGCCAGTTTTGTTTTGAAAGTTGTCATAAAAGGAAACCTAGCGTCATGTGAAGTTTTAATTTCCTTCCAAACTTTATAATCCTTGGAGAAGTCTGAAAATGGGATGCACTACAATTAGCACAAAAGAAGCCTTAAAAAAGCCTTGTGGAGAGATTTAGAGCCCAATCATAATTTACATTTGCAGGTATGTAGATCTCTAAGTGCACGGCTTCTGCCCTGATTACTAATTAATGAGGTGCAAAGATGCCTGTTGGAGGAACCAGCTCTGATTATGTGGGCCTTATGGGAAAAAGAAGCTCTTGCAATCTAAGAAGGCAGATGATATCTTTAACATATATTTTAGAAAATTACAGGAACAAATCAAGGGGTAAAATATACACATGTATATATTTTTAAAGAATCACACACAGCCAGGCTGCGTTACCATCCGATTATCTCATTTCCTTGAATACAAACCTGGCGTGTTTAACAGATTTAGTATGCTGTCTATTTTGCATGTCATATACATCCACTTAGGCAGTAACCTAGTATTCTGAATGGATATTACTGTCATTATAGCATTCATTTTACAATCATTGAGAGGAATAAGTATACAGAGAGATGCAAGGTGGGTTTCCCAGTTCAGAGCTAAGCATATCATTAAAACCTAAATTTGGTTCAGATTCAGAATAGCATCACTCTATAAAAAGAAGGTTTAGGCAATTGTTTAAGGCCCATCAGCCGCTTACATTGTTTGAGAACGTGGGAATGATTTTTGTTTCTTTTTTCTTTTTCCTTTTCACTATTGAAATTTCATCGCCATCTTATCAATATCAGGTGCTCTTGGATCACTTAGCTGCTAGGCGAACACAACTGAGAGGTGCCTATAGCAAGATAGGCCATAACATACAGCAGGTACAAGGAAAGACTGTTTTTTGGAACATCTGTTTTCTTCTTTAAAGCTGAGGATAAATGGGAGTTCAGAGCAGGTCAACATCTTTCTTGACCTGCTCGTGTAGGGAAACTGCCTCATATAATTTTCACCATGCAAGGAATAAAGCAAAAAGTCATGAAAATTTGTTTTCTTTAGTGAAAACAGAGACACAATTATGTAAAAATAAATTAAGCACATACCATTGGACTTTTCACTATCTGCGGGTTTCATCTGAATAGGATGATGCATCTAAAAACAAAAATGAAAAAGAGTAAGGCAGGTTGGATAGTCATAAAAATCAAGAATCATGGTTTTAATGGGGGCTAAAAGGATACATGGTGAATATAAAACATGTTGAAATTATATAAATTCAAAATAACACCATATCACAGGCTTTTAAGAAAAAATAAAATGGTAAAGGAGCATTTTACAACCAAGAAGATTAAAAAAAACAGATCATTGGCCCCACAGGACTCATACAAAACTTTAATTTGTTGTATGCAGTTTCAGAAGACCTCTAAAGTTACAGCCCTCATTAGCTTACGGCATGCTTGGTTTCTGTTTTACCAACTTTTTTTCTTGAGCTCAACCACTGCTAAGGCTCAGATGCAACTTTCAAGTAATTTAAGAGCTAGCAAGCATTTCTAACATACTCAGAGGAGTTTAGTTTGACAAATGAACTTTGCTTGTAATTAAAAAAACATGTGCTGATTCTTTCAGGACTGAAGAGGAAGACTTGTGCTTCCTATAATAGTTTCCTATAACTGTTTGGTATCTTTTTTTTTTCTAGAACACATTATATATTCATTCATAAAGCTTCCATTGCAACACAGTACAATTCTGGCTTCCATAAAAAACATAAAACCTCCTAACATGTCTTCCTTTTCAATCTTTTCCTCCGTTTGTCTCCTTCTTACTTTAAAAGAAACCAATTCCCATGTGTGGTGTGCTACATGACGCTTCCCCCCACCTGCAACTGCTGACAACGCCAAGAAACTTTACACCAATAGTGTTTTCTGTTATTTCAGGGATAGCAACACTGCAAAAGCTGAGTCCTCTTTGATTAGAGAGTGCATGCTATTTCTACTGGACATTGGTTATAGTCAACTGTGTGTCTGCTGTGATGGATTCATGCAAATTTTGTTATAGCTTCTCCAAAGCCTGCAGAAAGGACCCTGAATTGTGTTTCAATGTCGGAGATGCCTAGGCTTGCAAAAAAAAAAAAAAAAACACCTCTTATATTCTCCCACAGGGCTCTGCAGAATTGCTGGGATTTGACTGCACAAACCTTAAGGCAGTAGTGGGGCCGCTGTCTTTTCTCTCTTCAACAATTCTTCACCATTTCACATAAGCACATAAAAAAAATCTGTGCACTTTCTGCTTTCGTAACATCCTTCAGTGCAGCAAAGCTGAGCATTGCCTGAAAATGTCAGTGGCAATTCCGTGTTTTTTATAAAAGACTATTATGACAAACTTGATGTTGGAAAACAAAAACAGCTGAGCTTGAGAGAACATCCATGCACTCATATCAAATGCACTTTCAAAGCAGCACAGAAAACCACATCTGCATTGCTTTTGGTAGAGTCACTTAACCTCCAGGGACATAGTTGCTAGATTCTTTAGTAAACATAAAATATTGTTGTGAATATTTCTGTAAGATTCACTCAAAATCCAGAATGCTCTCTGGCCCTACAAATCAATGTATTCCTTGTGTTGCTTGCAAAACTCCTGACTGTGCCCTAAGGAAAAGGCAAAGCCACAAGGTTGATGCAGTCACCAGGATGCATAAATTTGCTTCAATTTTAACAGTTCTGTTCTCCTTGAGTCATTTGTTTCCCAAATGGACTTAAATAGCCCTGCACTTGTCTGCCACCAGTCTTATTCAATCTAATTTATAGAAAAAAGGGAACTTATGTTGTACTCTATCTTTAACTAGTGCTTAACATTTATCCTGGCATCAACAATATGTTGGGCACTGCAAGAGATCTTAAATTCATGGAATGTGATGCAGCATGTCCACTCAGCAAACAAAAGATGAAAGGAAAAAAGGTGCAACTTGCTCCAGTGACCCCACTGCAGGTACTGATGTCCCTGCAGAGCCACGGAAAGTTGAGGAAATCAAGGAAACAAAATTGAGTTGTTCAGATGCCTGTAAAAGGATGCAATTAAGAGCAGCAAATAAAGAAAAAATGAGGTAATCAGACACATCTCCTGATACTAGAGGCCTAGGAGGATGTAGGATAATTTCCAATGACTACTAGAAACATCACTTCTGAGCTCATTGTAAAATTGGGAATATGCAAGCTATAGAAAAAAAAACAACCCAAATTCAGGCCTCAGATAGACAGAGAATCTATCACTCTGCTTAGCTGCATTTTATGTCCCTAAGCGGATATACTTCGAACAAATGCAATTTTAACAATGCTAAAAACCTCTCACTTTTCAAACCACCTGAACTGAATGCCTTCGGACCACATTCATGTAAACAAGTTATTTTCGCAGTACCACAGTCACCACGTAAAGATCAGTGGCAAACAGTTACCACATCAGAAATTATCCTCTTCTGTTTCTCATAATTACCTCAAGTTTATTAAGTCAGTAAGCTATTATGTTTGAAAAGAAAGAGGCAAGATTTAACAAGATGTTTCAACTGGGTGTTGACTTGATTTCAAAGGTTCCTGCTGAAAACTGATGGTCCAAATTCTCACCAGTAAGCCTGTGTCAGGAGGAATGCCACTGTGCTTAACGGAATTATATCAGTGCAAAACTAATAAAAGATTCAGATCAGGCCTGAAGGGTTTAAATTGCTGAATACCCATCGTAAAATGGATGTGATATACAAACATGGCTTTGGCAAAGAAGAAGGTGGAAAAATACGCTACTGACAGTTTCCTAACATGAGAGGGCTCGTGTTGAAGCTTGTTTAACCCTGACCATCACCAATTGATACGTTAACAACCTTTAACACTAGATTCAATAAAACATGCCATTTATAACCTGAAATGGGTTTTACACAGTCACTGGTTCGCATCTCATTATTGAACTCATTGCTGACCTCTAGAGACAACTGCCGTGACAATACATATTATAAGCTCTCTACCCATAAAATATTTAAAAGTGGGTATAGAGAAGAAGAAAAAAGAAAAGAAAAAAGAAAAGAGAAGAAAAGAGAAGAAAAGTAAATGAACCACAAGTTGTGTAGTAAATAAGAAAATTAAAGGAGCAGAGACAAAGGCTAAACAGGTACTATCCTTTCGCTCTACAACAAGTAAAAGAGAAAATAATCTGTGTTTTATATCTTGCTTGTATAACTGTAGGCTATAAAATAATAAAATAGCTGTGCTTTCTCAGGCCCTCCAAAAGATTATAGATGATATAAACCTGCTTCAAATTAGATGCCACCCACTAGAATCATGTCATCTACTGAAATGAAGGATTTCATGTCTTATCAGAAAGCTGTTATTGTAGCTATACATCATAAAGCCGTACACTTATGGATCTCAAGGTAAGTGATTTCTCCGTATGCCATGTTTTCATACAAAAAAACAGGAAACATTTTCTTCTGTGCTTGAAGAAAGCTTTGCTTATAAAATACCATATGTATGAATGCATATTTGCAATTACCAAATAGGGAGAAGCGAGAAAAGTGATTGTAGTAAACTGTTCATAGACATTATCATCACCCTGCACTCGGACCCTACAGTGAAAGAGAAGAGCACAGCTCTCAGGCAAATTCTTTCTGAGAATGGGTAGCTTCCCCAGCAAGCACCGTGCATGGGGCTATTGCAACCAGACTGGAGAACGGGCTGTAAGGAACAATCCTTCCTTGGCAACATTTTAGAGAGCTCTACTGGATGCAGACATACAGCCAGTAACAGCATGACTGAGCTTTCCTCAGCCCTGTTTCACAACAGAGAACAGGCAGATGCCTGTTGCCTGAGGCTGGCAGTGCCAGTGCCAGTGGAGGCTCCATGTGAGGCCTGTGCTGTCATGGAGGTCATGCAAAGCCCAAGGCCACACATGTCACCGCTGCCACTTGGGCTCAACCCAAACAGGGGTGTTGGTGTGGTTCACAGGGTAATCAAAATTGGAAAGTGAAAGTTGTAAAGCATGAAGTACTGACAAAAAGCCTGAAATCAATGGGAACCCACCCACTGGCTATGTCCAGTGTAGCAGCAGGACCAACCCATGGCCTACAACTACAATTGACTAGCTTTATCTTTTTCTCTCCCACTTCCTGAATACATATCACTGTATGTAAATGTGACTTCATCAGAAAAAAAAAAACCGAACACAACAGAGCAAACCAAAAATCACTCAATGGCATAGACCCTCTCCAGATTTAGAGCCTCACAGCCATCTTTTCAACAATAATAATGCTACCTATTTACATTCTTGTCAAAATCATGTGACATCTGCATGGGAGAAAACAAGCCAGCTAAGAGTCTATTTCTGGCAAAAATATTGCAAGGAAATTAGATTAACCTGGGTGGAATTCTATCTGGGAATTTGGAGTCTGTCGTGGTGATTAAGTCATCATTTCTGTCAGATTACTCTAATCGGCTGTCAAATATGATTCCACAACCCCATCTGTAACTTGGCATCCTCGTTATTCAGCCGATGTTACCTTCTGTATACAAAACAAACACCAAACAAGGAGGTGTGCGCAGCCTAGCATTTAGCAGAGTCATTAGCTGTGATTACTATTGTGTGCTTTTACGTTGCACAACAACATCAGCTTAGAGCTCCTTTTATTTATTTAGGGGATGTTGAAAATCAGGTGTAATCTTAAGCACCGAGCTTGTGGGGTGAGTTGGGAAGAATTCTGCCCAGGCATGGCCGTGCGTCACTGGCATGGGCTGAGCCACCACAGCCTAACCAGAGACCGCCTAAATCTCATTTTCCAGTTGTCAGTAAGCTCTCACACAGCACGTGCATGGCAACCAGGGGATCAGGCCCAGCCAGCACGAGTTCGTGAAAGGCAGGTCGTGTTTGTCCAACCTCAACTCCTTCTATGACTAGGTGACCAGACTGGTAGATGAGGGAAAGGCTGTTGATGTAGTCTACCTGGACTTCAGCAAAGCCTTTGACACGGTCTCCCACAGTATTCTCCTGGGGAAACTGGCAGCCCGTGGCCTGGACAGGTACACTCATCTCTGGGTAAAGAATTGGCTAGAGGGCCGTGCCCAGCGGGTAGTGCTTAATAGAGTTAAGTCCAGCTGGCGTCCCGTTACGAGTGGTGTCTCCCAGGGGTCAGTGCTGGGGCCCATTATGTTTAATATCTTTATTGATGACTTCCATGAGGGGATTGAGTGTACCCTCAGTAAGTTTGCAGATGACACCATGTTGGGAGGTAGTGTCAATCTGCCTGAGGGTAGGGAGGCCCTTCAGAGGGACCTGGATAGGCTGCATTGCTGGGCTGAGGCCAACGGGATGAGGTTCAATAAGGCCAAGTGCTGGGTCCTGCACTTT